>WTSP01019757.1:5805-20310 GCA_025331215.1 Actenoides lindsayi
CCAGAGAGGTGGTGGCTGCCCCATCCCTGGCACCATTGCAGGTGAGGTTGGCTGGGGCTCTGAGCACCCTGCTCTAGCTGCAGATGGCCCTGCTCCCTGCAGGGGGGGTGGAACTAGATGACCTTGAAATGTCCCTTCAACCCAAACTATTCTGTGATTCCATGAAAATTCTTTGAGAAAGCTTGCTTTGGCTGGCCAGCTCTCCCGAGGTTTCCTGGTTTTTTGTTTTTCTGGTTAGCACATGCAAACATTAAACCTAGTCATTCAGTTCTTGTATATGCACAAAACCCTTCACTCAGAACCTAGGGATCTGCATTACTCTCATGTAATGGAGGGAATAAAAACCGAGCTTCAGCACTGGAGAAAACTTGGTGCTGGCAGAATGTGCAGCAGCACTAAGAAATTTGGAATTGTTTCTGTTGACCTTTCCTCCCTTTGCCTTGTAATCGCTAGATCATTCGACACCAGCCAGCCAGTCTCCTCACTCCTCCAACCCCAGCAGCTTGCCAAGCTCCCCTCCGACCCATAACCACAACTCTGTTCCCTTCTCCAACTTTGGACCTATTGGGACTCCGGACAACAGGGACAGGAGAGTTGCAGACCGCTGGAAAACAGACAAGCCAGGCAAGTGCCGGGTGCCGGGCTCGGGCGAACCCGGCCGACGGTGTTTCCTTCGGCGGTGGTTTTGTTACGTTGCTTTGAACTCGTCTTTCTCCCGTTGCAGCGATGGGAGGGTTTGGGCTGGACTATCTCCCGGCAACATCCTCATCTTCAGAGAGCAGCTGGCACCAGTCCAGCGCTCCCAGTGGCACCTGGGCGGCCCAAGGCCCTCCCGCTATGGAAGATTCCTCAGCTGTGCTTATGGAGAGCCTGAAGGTGGGTTTGACTGCAGCTCAGGAACGGGGGCTCGGTGGTGGGGCCAGAAGAGCTGGTGACAGGCGTTAGCCCAGGGCAAGGGGCAGAAGCCGAGGGGTTTTCCTGCAGATTCACTTAGGCAGGAGATGTGGGAGGTGTGACCGCTGCGGGAAGATGTCACCGTTTTCCAGTTCTTGGTGTTCTAGAATATTTTCTTCCCCGTGAGGGTGGTGAGACACTGGAACAGGTTGCCCAGAGAGGTGGTGGAAGCCCCATCCTTGGAAGTGTTTAAGCCCAGGCTGGCTGGGGCTCTGAGCAACCTGCTCTAGTGGGAGGTGTCCCTGCCCATGGCAGGGGGGTTGGAACTGGATGAGCTTTAAGGTTAAGGTCCCTTCCAACTCTGACAATTCTATGATTCTAACACTCCATTGCAGTAGACAAATCAGCTCAAAATTTCAGGTCAAAAATAGAAATGCCTGATTTGTGGCAATCTGACTTTTTAATAGAAAACTATCAGGAACTCTAACAACATCTTGTTACTGTTTACATGCTACGTCTAGAGGTTTTATCCCAAACTGATTCACCCATACAATCCTTTTTTTTATTCTTCAGTTATCTGCTAAGGATATGCTCATCTCTTCTTTAGTTGGATTTGATGATCTGTACACATCACCAAAGGTGTGCCTAGCTAACACATTTATCTGTAATATTCCCAGGTTCTTCTCTTCAGAGTGGTCTATACATTTAAATGTCCTTGTTATTACATGGCATACTTTCTGATTTTTTTTTCTACCAACTTTATGTCTCTTAAATTAAAATCAGATTTCAGTGTTCCAGTTTCACAAATGATTGTATATGTTTCTGTAACTTCAGTTGTACCTCCTCTTCTAAGAATTTGTTTCAAAGTCTACACAAACAGCACCGTTTGTCTGTTATACTTACCTGATACTCTAAATCAGTCCCAGAGAAAATAAAAACCACTATTTGTTTTAGTTATTGTTATTACGAATGGTTCACAAAAGTGTAGAGTAAGAAATAAATTAGGGAGAGATTATTACGTGTGGTGTATTATATATAAATTGGTAAAAATACCCTGTACAGGGTATGAATTTGGGCTCTATTTTTCTGTACGACTTTTGTATTTGTGAAACACTTCCCACTGGTGGAAATAACAATATTTTTTTCCCAATCTTTCAAAATCAGTCACAGTTCAACTGCTGTAAATGCAACAGATATTTAGAAAAGTGCATCACAAGGTTGTCCACCTTCAAAAAGGGGGTGATTGAATTGCTGGATGCATTTTTACCATGAGCAAAGACTACTGTTCAGTAAGAAAGTGTAAAGAGAGGAAATTAATTCTATAGATGAAAAAAGTCAGAGAGACTCCAATGGATCCAAAAGAAATTATATTGTTCATGCAAGAGAATGCAATGTGTATTATGTTGCTTTCCCATCTATACTAGCAGAGAAATCCATGTGTACCATAGTAAACAGCACATTCCATAAAGACTTATATGTTAAGTCATTAAAGATCACTTACTTCCTCTGAATTAATGAGCATAATTTTTCCTGTTCTTTTAAACAATAGTTAATAAAATATTAGTAAACAAATCATAAATGGGTAAAGGTGCTGAATGCTTGAATTTTTACATAATTTCTTTCACATTTTCTAATATGTGTACAGAAAGACTTCTTTACAGTAAATACTACTCTCAGAACATAGGATTTTATGTGGCTTTTGCACACAAAACACAAAATCAAATGCAATTATGTCAAGAATTTTATTGCATAGCATAGCTTATATTCCCACTTACTCACCTTTAACCTTTCTAAGTGGACAATGGGGTTTTCTTTCTTATTATATAAATTATTGTCTGTGGAAACGCTTCCTTGAACCTCTGGACAATTACATTCGATTATCTGTAATGTTATATTTTCAAATTATGAAGGAATACTGTGGCTTGCTGTTTTTTTCATGCCATTGCTCTTTAAAGAATACCAAAGTGACCAGTAACAGAGCTCAAATCATTTGCAGATTTTCAAAATATGGAACTAAGTTTCATTTGAGCATTGCTTTTCCTGCCCTGAAAATGCAAATGAATTGTGTTTGTTGAAGTAATCAGAGTTAAATGTAGAAAATCAGCACACCCTCTAGGGAATTACACTCTTCCCAAACATTGCTCCAGTATGAAAGGAGGGACAAGAATCCATGGTTCGCTGCAGTCTGGAACTACCTTTGTTACCATCTATCTTCAACCAAAGATGTACTCATACAAGCACTATGTGCAAGAAATCCCCATATACCAGTGAGAATAAAAGGATGGAAGCAGTACATGTTATTAACAAACTTAAGCTGTAGAATCAAGAGTAAATAAGAAGGTCCTAGAATAACTTTAATGACAAAGAGATTTTTCAGGAAAATATATATCCAGTCATCCTTGTGAGTCCTGTTTACATATGGACCACTGAGACTGCGAGCCCAGCATGGATCTGATTAACAGCAGACTGAACACTGTCACTGTGGGATAAACAGACTGACACCAATACATTAGGTAGTGTAGAATCCACACGAAAAACAGTTTTACTGCTAGGAATGTCTGTGGAAAGTGATTTTGGAGAAATGTAACATTTTGTATTGGAAAAAAGTTAAGGCATGGAAAATTTAATAATATTTTCTGAAATGATGGATCACACAGATGCCATATGAAATTATTATATGTGCAGCAGTACGTTATATATATATTTACAACATCAGCAAACAATTTGTGATCAGTCAGTAGGCTCAGTTTTGTCACCATACTATTTGATAAAAAATGACTGATGGCAAACAGATCATAAGATATCCCAATCTGTTCAAACAATTTGCAAACAGAAAGGACTACATTTGATTAACACAGTTTTTACTGCTAATTCTTTCCCAAGCTACTCATCCGATTAATAGTGGTTTACAAAATATTTAATACTGGTACACAGAAATACCATAGACATTAAACTTCTCAGCTCCAGCTAAACTTTGCACGTGGTAAGTGAATGACAATATAAACCACAGAATTGCTGCTTTGGAATGCACTGTATTAAGAAACCCACTTCCTGTGAGGATAATATTTATGTGTGCACGAGGTGGTATTTATTTGAGTGCAAAAAGTAATATCACATAAAAGTGACATGTAACAGGAACTGATAATCAGTTGTTACAATGGCTTTCCATTGATAAGGGTAACAGCAGCAAACCTCAATCTGAGCTTGGACAACTGATTTGTCTGGTTGTTCTAGCCTGCTAAAAGGCTGAGACCTACAAATCAAGGATTGATATTGAGATTCTTCTTTCCAGGAGAGCTGTAACTGTATTTGAGCTTTGAGGTCTTGCCTTCAGTTAGCTTGCTTGAGAAATTATCCTTGGATTACCTTGGATCATTGTTTCCACTAATGTATGGGCAGTAGATAATATCTACTGCCAGGTCTAAGGTTCAACTTAACAGTTACAAGTAAGAAGGGGATTTGCATATGGTAAGACAACATTTTTTAATGAGCAGCTGATATTTCTGTTGAGCAGCATATGTAGATCACTCTTCTCAAAGACAGATTGCTTATAACATTGCCTTTTCTGCTAAGTCTTTCTTTTAAAGCAGATGAATTCAAGTTTAAGATCGGTTTTAAAATGCTGGATAAAAAAATAGTACCCTTAAAAGATCTCTTTCTCCATAACAGCTTTTAAAAATCTGGTATTGGCTGTATTAATTTGCACAAAAAATTTAAAACCAGCTTACTGTAGCCTCTGCTTTTGTGTTCTGTGGCAGAACAAATTATGAATGATTGCATCATTTACATTCTAAGTTTAGTTTTCAAGTATGGTTGATTTTGCTTAAATGAGAATCCTGTAGCTATTTAGTAATTAGGACTGATAGTTCTATGAAGTTCATAATTGGTCCCCAAACAGGTGTTTCCTTTCTTTTTGAAAAAATTAGATATATTTTCACCCTGCTGTGTGTGAGCTCATGGAAATTTCCTGAACATAAAAGTATACAATATTCATAACAATTTTATATTATAAAATCAAAATTATACTTCCCTTTAGATGCCTGCTCTGCTAATGTGTTGAATTTGAACTTCACTCAGGCATCGTTTGCAACAGTGCTGTGCACCCTTGACTGTAAACAGCATTAACAACAACTGCAATCGCTCAGTACAGATGGTCTGATAATATTTTATGGGAGTCTCTACAGTCAGTGTAGCTATTCTAAATAATAATTATATATAAGTCAGATATATAATGCTGGTTTTCAGTATTGACTGTGTTTATCTCATATAGATAGATGGTTTTGGATGCACTGAAACAAAGCCTATAAAAATCAGGTATCATGTACATTGACCAAGTGTCAGGAACCACACGATACTTGAAGGGGTCACCACCTTGAAGTTTCCATGAATTGTCTTAGCTTATTATCTGAAGTTTGTGTCTCCACTTTGAAAATGGCAGCAGCTGGCAATCGTTTTTCATATCTGATTGCTATCCAATGATCTGTGCTCACACAAGTTACCTTATCATCAGCGCTGCCAATTTTTATGTAAAGCACCAGTATTGACTGCAAGAGAAATGATGGCAGTTTTAAAATCTTTCTGCATTAATAGCCTTCTCACTGCATTCAAGCATCCTGTCTCTTAGATGCTGTGATGAATGTGACACTGCTATTATGTGTCCTAAGTACCCACTTTTAGTGGTGACAACATCTATTCTTCAAAATGCTAATTGACTAATGCCATCTATCTGTGCAACTTATGACCACCTCGGGAAAAATATTCCTTTAAAATCAGACAAGTATTTAGTTAGAAATATGTAATTAACCAGTTACCATGTTGGAATTACTTTAGGGTAGCTACATATTATAGGACAGTAAAGGCCTTTGCTTGCACTCAGCACCCATTTCATCATTTTCTTGGCAATTCAGAAGGTGGCTGACAGAGTCGCGATCTGTGCGGGTTCTCTTGGCAGCAAATGGGGAAACTCAGTGAGCAAGACTGATCTGTTCCCCAGTGAAGCCAGACTGATCTACCAAGCATCTCTGGCATTGAACTACTCTCACATGTGCGCCTGTTTCTCTGCTTATCCCCCAGATAGACTGTCTAGACCAAAAATGACTCTGGGACTATCTTAGTAGTTGTCACAATACAGCCCTGGTTTTTAGTTTGAGTTGCTAGAATACTAATAATATCAATTCACTGCAATAAACGTTGAGATGTGGGATCTCATAGAGGGAGAGAGAGTAGAGAGGCTGGAAAACTCAGATAATTAGCCACTAGAGCTAAAAAAGCTACAAACCACGGGCTCTTTCAACCCCCAAGAAGGGGTAAAATTTGATGAAAATAGAAGTGACTTGACAAGAACTAAACTCATCTGCTCTTTGCCAAGCAGTTTTTTGAAGAGGTCTAAGACTCAGACCCAGTCAGTACAGTACTGCACCACCACTGCAGAATTTAAAGAAACATAATTTGGCACAACGGTTAGATTATTTTTTATTATTGACAGTCTTTTTAATTGGGGTATAATAGTTTCAGAAAAAAATGTAGGAGGCAGTTTGGTGAAAAAAATCAGCTTTCTGTTCTAAAACTGACAGTTCCCTTTCCACTTGTTTTATCTGAAAAAAATATTGAGGGCTTTATATATATATAAAAAAAAGATTTTCAGTGAAAAATCAAATTTTTCTTCAGATAATTTTGCTTTGTTGAAGACAATTTAACAGTAGCATATAGCCTTCTCTAAAATCCATCACGGTTCCCAGAGAGGCTCTTATAAATGGTTAAACTCTGATATATCTGTGCTCAGCCTTGACTGCCACACTGCTTTTCTCACATGTTTTTTCTCTTTGTTTGTGACCAATTACTAACTAAATAGTCTGCTCTCCAGTTCATAGGCTACTGCTTAGTACTTCAAGGTGCTAAGCACTTCTAGTTCCATTTGAAGTCCAAAGAACATACAACAGAGACCATTCCCCAGAGGGTGTTCACTTCCATGCATTATCAGCCCTAGGAAAATTATGACAGAGCCAGTCCTCTCTTCTCCCAACATCACACAGTTCCCTTGGACATGAAAAAGTGCACCCATTCAAGGCTTTCCTCAAGGCTACACAATCTGGCTGGCACCTCTCAGACCAATATTCCTAGCATGCCACTGACTAAAGAGAATAATTAAACATCACATTTTACAAAATTACAATTAATTTTGCTCTCAAAAAGTCCATGGAGAAATGCTCTCAGCAAAGTATAAAAACTTACTTAACATCCAACATAAAAAAAACCCCCACAGAACACATGAAACAGCTGTATTCTGCTGTGCGTTGTTAGTCTTTCCGCTATTCAAATCTATGACAACAAGTCTCTTGCCACTGAAATGAAGAATGAGAGAAGTCAATGGCAATTATTTATCATGTAACCATGCAGGACATTAAGAATTATATGTTCAACTGGATTTCTAAATGTACACAAATTTATTTAAAACCTCCTCTAGTCAGATTCGTGACCATTTATTTTATTATCATAAATGACAAACTGCTGGTAAAAAGAACATACCTAATGAAATACTGATTCATGGAACTAAAGGAAAAGCCAAGTATTTGAGAAAGGACAGAATGTTTGAAAAGTTTGAATTTAGCCCCAAATGTTATAATTAAGCCTCAACTTCTTTTGGGGCTAAATGCCTCACCAATAAAATTCTGTTCAGTGTTCCAGTGGAGCCAAAATAGGAATGCTCTTGACTTGATACTTTCCTGATCAAAGAATAAAAGCAGTAAGAATGTTGTTTGTAGCACAAATGTCTTACCATTCTCAGTATGATAAATAATTTTTTGAGACTGTACAGAAAGAGTTTGTAACATTTTAATGGAGGAGAAGGAAACATATTTGTTTACTTACTTACGGTTTCTGCCTTTGTTGGGAGAGAACGAGTGAAAGAGCAAAGAGTGAAAACTCCAGATATCACAAGTGATCAACAAGTCTTCGGTCCCTCTACAAAAGATCCCATTGATTTTTCAGAGCTAGAGGTTGAGTACACCCTTCTGGTCTCTACAGGGCAACCTGTGTCACGCTCCAAATTCCCTGGAAGAAAGCCATGTATAAAGACTGGAAGCAATGCTGCCCAACCCAATGGTACCAAACATTCAAGCTGCAAGGTTTGAGAAGCAAATGTTCTGGGAGGCCTGATCTGAGAGGACGTACACAGTGATACAACAGAGTTGTCACTCCAGAACTGAGTGTGAATACTTTGCAGGATTTCTTGAATTTAGTATCACAATGTGACACTCCCCCTCCTCCTCCCTTCCAAATAATGAAAATGCTACTATTAAACACACGCAAAGGCTTAATGGTTTATGGAGAATTTTGACTAAGATTTCAGCATGTGGTCCTAGGAGGATTTATTATGTAAATGAACGGATATGAGCAAAATTAATTAGATGTTTCATGTATTTTATAATAAGGAAGAAACCTGATTTTCCATTTTCAGAAGCAAACAGGCGGTAACCAGTTTGCAGCACACATCTGTCCATATGTAGTAGCAACAAAAGAACCTATATCATCCCAGACAGTCAATCTCTATTTCCTTACACTATTTGTGAAGGAAAAGCAATGTGACAGACAAGGCTGTGAGCAGAGGAATTGCCCACAAGATGTTTTACAAATTGTAGTAGAAAAAGCTTTTGAAAGGAAAGCAAAATACAGGAGAGCAGAAACAATTCAATATGCAGCACACTAAAGTCTGAAGTGCCAGCAGGCGATGTGCAGTTGCTCAGAGTTTTGAAAAACACATTTGTCAGCTTTATTTATTTATTTACTTCACAGAATAAATTCTTCCAAAGCAGAATTGCTTAGCACAGCTTCCAAAAGCAACCGAGACTTGTACCGATACATTTCTGTACATCTAATGAAGAAACTGAAAATACATTGGATTGTAGAGAAGAAGGGCACTCAAAATGCAAAGAAAGTGCTGTGTTTTGTGATTACAGCCTATGTATTCTCCTGTAACCTGAGAGCAGGTGTCCAAACCTGTAGCCATCCACCCTGCTGTAGGCTACAAGTCTTCCCTGTACACTACCCTCTTGCCACAGCTTACCCAATGGCCTGCCTTGCAGAAGTCCTATCAGAGCAGAGCTCTCCAATTGGAGGATGCGCATTGTCTCACCCTTGACATGCAGGAACCAGGCACAATTCTCTTATCCCACCAACTTTCAAAACACTGAAAGGGGAAGGTCACATTTTGAATTTCTCATATAGATTGTTGGTCTCTCAAAGCTGTAAGGAAGAATGCATTTCACAATACATGCAGCAAGTAAACTGAGATATGAGCCCATGGCCCTTATCGCTATCATCCTATATACTACCAAAACATCTTGAGAGTTTTGACAAGGTTCTGGTCTCTGTAGAAAATAATCAGATGATGAAGAAGTTATTACATAATACAAGGATTAATTGCAAGTGCCACAGAATTCAAAGTTTCAGTGAAAGATTCTGTTCACATGATTTAATCAAGAAATTGGCTATTCTGACCTAAGGATGTGATCACTTTTAATGATTTCATTATTTGGCTTAATAACTCCTTGCCAATATAAATTAATGGGTCAGAAACCAGTCTTCTCTACTTCTGCAATTTGCTGCTGTTTCCAGGTGCCCTACAGAGTTGTGACTGCCTTGCTAATGCATCCTGCTTGCAAATGGGTTTTCCAAGGGCTTTTCTTGCACAGCCTTTTTGTGGCACTGGTCAGTTTGCATTCTGAGTGAATGTCTGTGTCCTGGCATCCAAGTATACGCTCTGTGAGCCCAGAGTGCCCTCCATACTGACACTGACAAACTGCTGGCTGCTGATTTTGATTTCTCATCTCTCCATGTTGGTTAGAAGTATATTTATCCAGAATCAGAATCTTTTATAGACATTTACGTTTTAGGGTGTCTGATTTTACACTTCGTGTAGTTCCAGCTCTCACAACCATATGTTAGCGCTGAGGCTGCACTGGAGTTTAAAACTCTCACTCTTGTTGTAGTGTTATATGCCTTTCCTTTTTTCATATTTTGCTACATATCTATTTTCTGCTACAAACATCTTTCCTATTTTTAATATGACTCCTTCTGAATTCTCTGTTAGCTAGTGTGAGTGCTATGGTACATTGCCTTCCAATGTAACTATTTTGCCTGGTATCTGAACTTAAAGGATTTTGGGTTGGCACCAGGGATTTTAATTTTTGACTGAGTTTTTTAGTGGTTTCCTTCACTGATTTACCTAGCAGTTGATGATGGTATATAGTGTCTACGACTTTTCTTCCAACAGTGAAAAGAATAGACACCAGTTGGTCTCTTATAAATGTGGGGCCACAATTTCTAGATTTAAAGTACTTGCTCTGGGCAGAAGCAACATTAGCTTTTCTTTAATTTAATGAAAATATCATGTATAAGAGAACTAGCCCTCCCTCCTACACTTAGGACTTGGAGAGAGGCACTCAGTTTGGGGCCTGAGCAGAGAGCTCATAAAAGAGATGCATCTCTATTATGGATATGCTGTTAGCGGCATGCTTCTGGTCTGAGTTTTCAGATTGCATTCATCTCCAGCTGTCAGACCTTTTGTCTTTTTTGAGAAGAAAACTGCCGAAAAACTGTCAAACACATGCACTCTATTCACCTGAATTCAAGTACTCTTGGCATTCTCCCATTTGGGAGATATGTATTCTGGTCAGAAAATCCATTTAAACAGCAAAGCCACCATGTACATTAGCAGTGGAAATAAAGCATATAATCACAGTTCCTGAGACTGGCAAGCTTTATGTGTGCTTGCCCAGTGTACTTACACTTTACCATCCTGATGGCAACATAAGCAAGGCTAACTACTTCATGCACATTCAAACATTGTTTTTATTTGGTTCCCTGATAGCTTTTTCTCTGCAGTAAATTAATCTCTTCAGCCACAGTCAAGACTTTTATTAGTCTCTTTCACAGGTTTTTTCCATTATGGGACAGAGCAAGTTTTGTAGGTCCATAGCCACAGCAAAAATAGCAAGATTAACAGTTTTGGTGTTACCCTTTAACTCAAGTATTTGCAAAGAGATGGCTATCACAAGCTATTCTTTTCCTTCCTTTGGGTATGCCGACATTTCATTACTAAGCCAACTGTACTCTGTGTACAGTCCATAACAAAGTCAACATGGCCAGCCTCATAAATTCTCACAGGATGACTCTATATCTACTGAAATCCTTTTACAATCCACAACATGTCCTTCCTCAGTTCTGTGTTTGGACATATCCATGAAGAGACATAGGGATGAGTCAAACCTTTTTACTTTCCTTTGTTGGCTAAGAGAGTCCTCCCACTGCCTTTATCTTAATATCAAAGGCTGCAGATTGGGCATGGATCACACATCTAGCAGAGGAAGGCTCCTTCCCTGCTGTCCTGCTCATTCATAGTCAACTGACTTGGGGTACTGCATCTCTCATATGTTCCTAGGTCTTCAGTCTCTATTACTATTTCAATATAGGACTCAACACAATTGTACTTTTTTAAAGTGATTATGAAAAACCAGCCAAATATAATAAAAGAGAAGGAGAGAAAAGAATGAGCTTGAACATTTCACTTGTAAATACTAGGATTCTTCAGCCATTGTGTCAGAGTAATTATATTTGAAATGCTTGGGGAACTGAAGAAAGATTTTTTTTCACCTGACATGACACATGATGCAGTAAGTGCTACAGTACTTTTTTCTATAAGCTACATGTATCTGAGATCTCACACAGATATTCTACAAATCATTCTTCATTCTACTCAACCTTCATTAGCGCTGTCATGACCCTTCCAGAAAGAAGAGGTACAAGAACATTGTTTAATTTTCATTTTATGAATTAATTTAGTTGTGAAATCTTTTATCAATGAAGAACACCTTCTTGTGAAGAGCACTGCTATGCAGTTCTGGCACCAAAAAAAATTAAATAAATACTGTGCTGTGTTTTTTATTATTAGTGATTCTCTGTGAATCTGTACACTAGCCTTTTACACTAGAAAAATAGTTAAAAAAACCCCTTGAAAGGTAGCAACTTTAGCAACTGTTTGTGAATAACACTGTAGAAATATTTTTTTTAATAACTTGCAATAGGAAGGTTTAGAACTTTACAGTGTGATTAGCACAGCTGATATTGATCTAACGTACTCAAAATGCAAATCTAGAATTCTTCTATGGTTGCCATAAATTACCACAGATGTATACAGATGTAAGGCAGAATAAAAGCACTTTACTGTGTCTCACTGGCATAACAGGATATAACCAATGCCATGTCTCTCAACCTTGCTTCATTTGAATGATATAACTATCCTAGGTTTGTTCTTACTTCTCTCCTCCTTCATTGTTTCATTAATTTCAAGCATTTGTCTGGCTCTTCTCTACAAATCTTTGTAGATCCTTGGGATCTGTCAGCTCCTGACTGTAGCATATCCCTTGGGTGTTTAAACAGAACAGATGAGATACCAATTTCTAGTAGGTAGAAGTCGGTATAACATTTTGTCTGGCTACATATATACACATACAGAAAGCTTTTCCATATTCCAGATGTTCAATCATACGGGAAAAAAGATTTGGTGAAATGAAACTTTTTCATATAATTATTCTGTGAAAAGCTCTCTGGCTGTCTACTTCACTGAGAATTTTCTAGCTTTCTGAAAGTAGAATAACTTGTCCTTCACAGATGCATCTACACCTGCACCTGTTAGTGCCTAACATTACGCTTCTGATACTAAGAAAGCCCAAGTTAGGAAATGAGCCGTGTGCTGTATACTGCATCTTATCCTGCTGATGGGCAGGCAACATATGTAGGGATTCCGAATTCAAAGAACAGATCAAAGAGAAAATTGCTTGTGCTCTATTTTTGAAGTAACACGATGTTTTGAAAATTAAAATCTCTGTGATCCATGAGCTTTTTCTGATGTTCTAGAAAATATCAGGTAAAATGTTATTCATTGTAGTATAAATGCTCTGTCTAGCTTCAGCAGCATTATTAATTCAGGACTATACCCAGTGTTCTGGTACTTCTTCTTAATAGCAACCATTCTATACGCAGCAGGTCTTCTGCAACCATAGCTGCCCAGTTTACAAAGATGGCAAAAATTGTAATCTTTAGAAAATTAGAAAGATATGTTAGAATTTTTCTTTAGTGCTTCCTAGAGAAATCTGCTTTCTCCTGGACGTTACTGTTCTGGGCACTCATGCATTTAATGCTACTGTTTTCTGCTGTGAAACCAAACAGCTTTCATACTTTGATTCTTATTATATAAAGTTTTTGAGATAGCTTGAGTTCTTCCATTACTGTAATTTCTTCTTTGTCACTGTGTCCTTTTCCTACTCTGCCTAGAGGGAGATTTAGCTGAAAACGGTGTTTTGAAATATAGGCAATGATCTTGCTATTTCTTTTGAATACTATTATTACTGGAATTCATCTCTAAAAAAAGAACCAATACAAAACTTGCTAAGACTCATGTCATAATGCTGCCTTCCCCACAATTAACGGAAAGCCACGTCATTGATTCATTTGTTATATCTATGCCTAGCAGACAATGCACAAAATTGGCTGCTCTTTTTGTCTCTCCAAACCGTATTTTTCTGGGCAGGTTCTGAATTTAGGTCTTTCCTTGTGAATGGTGCCTGACTGACAGCCTCAACAGTTCCATTTTTCTCTATATAGAGAGCAAAATCACAGCCAAAGTTTGTAGTGTGAGATTGCCCACAGTGACCTGCATACCATGCCCATGCTGGTTCAGTAGAGCTCTCCAGTTTGGATCTGGCATTAACTAAGTTTGCAAGTGATTTTTTTTTCCCCGACGAATCTGACAGCTGAAACTCAACTAGTATAAATCCCATTATTTTTTGTGATACGACATCAGTATCCCAGGAACTATGTTGAAACTACCAGTTTATTTCACATAGAGTTGTGGATGGATTTTTCTTCATTATTCTTTAAATCCTTTAAATCTAAGGCCTATACTGGGCATATTATTTCTATGTGAGTAATCCTTCTGGAACAGGAGTAACATTATTTAAAATATCTTTGTTCTAGGCAACCAAAACCCACATTCCTACTCTATTTCAATGACCCTCTCACTGTATTATATCACAAAACTGTGCATCTAGGCACCCACATCAAGTCTGGGCTCATGTGGATTCATTTTCTTGTCCCTCCTCAAAGGCTGTTAGACAGCCAGAAGTTCCTTTCAGACCCCAGGCAGAAATGAGTTCATATAATCAGTGTCACATCCCCTTTGAAATGGGTATTTTTCAGGTGCTTCTGTGTGCACTGGAGGCCCTAGTGTTAAATTATCTCCTCACCGACCTGCACAACCAGTTGTTTCCAAAGACTGAAGGCTCCTACAGGATTCAGTAAAAATAATTAAAACCAGACATCCAAATCTTACCTCAGTAGTGAGCCAAAGCAGAAAAGCCTGGCAAAAAAAAAAGAGCTGAAGATAAGAGGAACTGTGCTAAAACTCTTCCTCACCAGTCCGCGGCAAGATACATTAGAATGTTTGTAGTATACTGCTAGCAACGAAATAAATAATGCTGTTCATGACTGTTTCCTACCTGCTGTGCAGCCTCCCTGCAAAAGGGGATGGCCAGAGCCTGCCAGCCCCTGTGGGAC
>WTSP01019757.1:32958-51636 GCA_025331215.1 Actenoides lindsayi
CTTTGGGGAGGGAGGGGGGTTAACAGAGAGCATCTGTTATAGGTCTAAGGGGCCTCCCTGACCCTAAACTGTGACACAGAAGGATACTATTAATGAGGTGTTTCAATTTCTACTGTTTTGCAGGTGATTTTTGAGGTCTCTGTCTCTTTAAGAGAAGCACAATTCTCTGTAGGATATTGGTTCTTACTCTGCCTCTGTATGCTGAGCTGACCTGCTGAGAGCAGGCTCTGTGCTTGAAAAGCTTCATTAATAAAAAGAGTGTCTAATTTCTATTTTTTGTCAATCTCCATTCCTCTGAGAAGTTGAATCAAAGAAGAAAACAACCTGGAAACAGCATAGCACTAAATCCAAGTAATCATAAACAGACTACACAAATTATACAAGAATTCAGGCATTTCCTTGGGAAATTATATATATATATGTATATATAAAAGTGGGAGGATTTTCTTTCAAAAAAGATGACATAAAACCTACAAATAAGTATTTGCACACCGAAACACTGAAATGTAAGACCAAAATAAAAAGTCCATATCACCTGCAAATAGCTTTAATAATAAGTATAATATACTTTCAATAGGAAAAAAAAAACCCCTAAAGTACAGAAAGCTGTTGTTTTCACCTTGAATGCTCTTTTGGGAACCACAAATTTAATAGCAGCTTGACTGTGCTTTACCCATGAGGCCTGAAGGAATATGAAGCCATCTATTTATAAGTAACCCTCAGATAATTATGCAAAACGTCAACTGCTTTTCAAGAACTATGAAAACTGGAAAGTTTATCTGGGTATTTTCTGCGTGCTGGTGATACCACGAACAATGTATATGAATAATGTGGCCTTTGTGTTTTGACTACAAAAGGCATTCAGCACTTGCAATAATAATTCCTCAGCCAAATGGCATTAGCAAAATAATAACAGAAGACAGCAAACCAAAATTTGATAAACCAGTCCAAATCCCAAGTGAAGAGGAAAATATCATAGATACCTGGATCATGAAAAAATAAGTTGGTAAATGGGAAAGCAAAGACATCAAGTAGAGCAATTGTTTGGCTGCACACTACCAGTTTAGAAGCTTGAACTCTATGACTTGGTGCAAAATGAGACAAGCTGTGTAATTTTACCCAGATTGCACCAAATTTACATCACTGAATTCTCATGAATTCAAGGCATTCATCCTCAAATGAAGTAACACAGTACATGAAGCACTCCCATGTGCGTTAGTTTCACCCAAATAATTTCTGCTTTATGGTATATTTGTATTACAAGAGGGAGAGCTGATTTTATCAACCAAGGAGACAGTCCGTACCTGTCATTGGCTGAAGTATATGGTACATTCACACTGCAGGTGTGAGAAGTGATTCCATCAACCTGGGAGACAATCCTTACCTGTCATCAGCTGATGTATACGGCTAGCTCTGTACTGCCTTCAATAAATTTGTTGGTGCCCATGACATTGCCAGACAGTGGTTGCATTCCGGTTACTCTTCACTGCAGCTATACTTCCTAAACCCTGGAGAAAGCCAGATAACCTTTAAAGTAGTACTTATCTGCATCACACCTCCAGTTCTAAGCTGAACTCAACTTACGACATAGGGATAAATTAAACTCACTAGCTGCAGAGAATTACTTCTGAGTTTTTCCAATGAGCAATCAGATCTGGGAACTAAGACTCTCCGATAAAATCAAATATATGAAGCTGCTGCAAAAGCTATTTCACTACCGCCTTCTCCACTGTCAGTGAAATAAAAGGAATGATATAGATTGGATTAAAAGACACTATGTTTAGTCAGACTAGCCAAGCTTTCTTAATTCTAAAAGTAATTGCAGGTATATTCCAGCAAGCTAGAGGCTGACCTTGAGTGAAAAGAAATATTCAGCAGAAGATTGATTAGCCTTAGGAATGGATACAGTGCACTTAAAACAAGACAAACCATCAAAAGAGAGCAAAGTAGTCTAATCTTTTTATGTTTGCAGAAATACAGAGAAGTGAACCTTAATTTCATGAAAAAGAAAGTTATAAATATCTACATAGCCACTGTGTGCCTGACAGTGCATCGAACCAAGTAAACAAAGGAAAAAGAGCTGCAAGCAGGAAGCCCAAAGAGCTGAAAGAAGGAGACGACATAGAGGAGACAACCCAAAGGGAGAGAGAAGACAAGGGAGGGGGCTTTGACTGGCTCTGAGAACAGCCTTCATGTAGGGTCATTGATTTAAATCATCACTGAGTCCTGGACAGTGATATCACAGGAAAAAAAAAAAAAGGAAAGGGAGAGAAATCTTCAGTTAGTCCACAATGAGGAAAAAAATGTGAAGGAAAAAAAAAGAGTAGTATATTATTGTGATGAAGATTAAGTAACATACCCAATTCTAATGTATTACCCATTTTGCAAGAAGGAAAATTAACATAATGTGATAAACTGAGGAGATTCAACAAATCATTAAAGCTTTGTAAGAGTGGATGTTCCAAAGCATCAGCATAAATTTCAAAATCGCCCATAATGAAAAGTCTTAATGAGTGAAGAATCAAATCAGGAGTCAGCTTAGGCCATTAGATAACAAATCAGAATGAATAGTTGGTTGGTGATAGAAAACCCAAACGGCATGAACTGAAAAGCACGCTGAAGGAATAACAGTTAAAATCAAGAGGGTGAAAAAAGCAGTAGCCAAAGCAGTTCAGACAAACAGAGAAGGACCATTAAATTTGGGTAGACAGATCTCCACAGAGAGCATACATCACTAGGAGTGTCTTTTTTAGTTGGAACATACAGTGCTAATTTCTTCGTACTTGGAACAAGGATGGAGAATTCAATTAAATTGGCTGCAAATTGGATGTGCCTTCAGTAGTGCTTCCAGGACGTTACTGTTATTTCATGTACCTCAGTGGACAGCATTGCAAGTGTCAGACGTTAAGGGAGTACTCAGAAGAAATCACTTTTTTATTTGAATAATGGTTAAAAACAAGCCTGAAGATTAAGTTATCCCTTTTATCATTGGGATTTGAAAAAAAACCTTAAAAAAAAATCACTTTGTCCTGGACCTGTAGCCACTTCCAACAGCAGAGGGCTCTCTGTGGCAGGAGGTCTGGCTGGGACTGGTGCCCTGAAGCACTAACAACTTTCACCACTGGTGACTCCAGACCCCAAAGTAAGTTGGTTAATCACAGATATTTCTGAAAGGGATGAAACATTGTACTGATCTGACCTTTAGACGCCTCCAGAGTAACAGAGGATAAAATATGCCATCCCGTTCCAAGAAGAAATATTAATTTACTGCGCCCTATCCAGATCAGGGGACTGACTCCTTCCAACAGGTACAATACATATTTCCACATCAAGGGAGCTACATTTGGCTCAGGCACTGCACTAGGTAATGCAGATCCATAAAACTCTTTCAAAAGCGCATGCATTTTGAAAAGAAGACAAAGTAAATGGTTTGGTTTAGGAATTTTCCCAAAACTTTGTATTTCTTTAATTTTGGTGTGTTTAAAGCTGAAGAAGGAGTCCTTACAAAGCGGAAGGGAGAGTCTGTCGTTGATCAGCACCAAAATGAAAGCCAGCAGCAGTAACTTCAGCTGCATCATTTTACTGGATAATTTTACTCATGAATGTAATTACAGTTGGTTGATTCAGGTTCTTACTACAGAGAAATATGTTCATAGCTCACTGTAGTGTGTCTGCAGCCGTGTCTTAATCAGGGTTTGCAGTGACCATGAAGTTTTTGATTAATAATACTCGGATATTTAGGACAGTAAATGGACAGTTTTAGGTAGGCACATTGAGAACAGCAAATAAAAGTTCTAAAAATCAATCTATAATGCAGCCAGATAGATTATCAACCATGAGGTTTTGTTTTACAGTTCTTTAAGTGTATTTTTAAGTAGTACTTCTGTATCATAAATATTACTGTTGTAACTGCAGCTCTTGGCAGTGAAGTAAATCTATGAGTATCCTTTTCAGAGATACCAATATGTTGTGATTAGTGCATTATACGACAACAGGTTGTAGGTTGTCTACTACCTTTCCTAAATATTGCTTCTATTTTTTACTTGGATCTACTATGAAAAAGTAGCTTATTATAAATCATCGAAACTTAACACTGTTGAGTCTACAAAAAAAAAAAAAGAAAAGTACTATATGGGATACAAGAAAGACTGTAGAGCCTTTCAGAAGTAGTATTTCAAAAGCCAAGTACAGCTGAAACCAGACATTTTTTGTAGTAAGTGCTGGTCTTTGGTAACAAAGCCTTGCTCCAGTGATAAAAGGCTCCCTAACAGTACTTTAATTGAAACTTTTTATCTGAATGTTGCCTGAATCTCTGCTAAATGCTGCTTTCTTGCTTCAGCTCAAATTTTCTTAATCTTCATTTTCACGTTGAATATTGGTACACTGTCTGCCTCATTATGCTAAAGAAAGATGAAGTGAGCTATTAACATGCTGAACAGCCTACGAGATGTTATGATATAGAATGTCATTCATTTTTATGAGTTGGCTGTCAGTGTGTGCTGCAATAAAGTTATAATTTCTCAGTGACAATATGTGATGTCTGGAGTCGCTGCACAATCCTTATTAAAATTTCAATAATTGTAAATCAAAGGAAAGCAAATACGACTTTTATGAAATGGTCGTTTCTGAAAGTCAAAGAGTACAAATTGGTGGAATACAAACCCAGAACATTATTCTTTTGCTGTTCCAAGTCATCATCATCCTCCTACAGTTTTTCTTCTCTTGCACAAGGCAGGTGTGCTTGGTAACATATACTGTAAAGTTCTCAGGAGCACAGTGCTTACGTTCCTGGCATTATAGTAATGGTGAAGTATGGCTTGTTTGCTGCCCTTTGCTGACTCCACCTTTACGTGTCTCTGAGTGTCATCCCAACATTTCTGGAAATGTTTATTGGTACAACTTATGATAGCTCTTTATCAGTAAAGTCAGGTGTCTTTGGAAGCAGCAGTATGGCTTGACAGTGAGAAAAATCAGAAGAGATTTCAGACATACAATGCATTCTCTGCATACAATGGTGACCAAGAGTTTCAAAGCCTCATTTCTCACAACTTTTCACAGCTGTGGACAATAGCAGGGATAGATTTATGGTAGGGTCTTTAAAATATGTAAAGTGTCTGGGACAGTATACAGGGAAATTAATGCCAAATTCGAAGTAAGCATCTTCTATATACACGCAGCTGTGTATTGGCTACATCTTTATTTCTACTGCTACTATTGCTTCAAACCAGAAATGTAAGAAGTCTCTATCACCATCTGAGACATGGCAATCTTTCATTTTGAGTTGACATAACCCAGATGATCAGAAGTTAGAGTTGTTGTAAAACATGCCCTCAAAATAACAGCTTTTTGGAGTTATTAGCTACAGACTGAAGTGTCCGAAGTGACTGATTTGACTGCACAAGGTCTCAATGTTGTTGGGCATTTGGAAATACTCTAGCACTTCTTCTCCCTCTTATTTCCAGTTCCATTCAAAGTCATTATTATTTGCAAATCACTACATGACAAGCTGAATAAATGCATTTATTGAATGTTTATAAACACTGTACGTGGGATAAATAATCATATAGATATATTTTTGAATTTTCTTCAGCAGACTTTAAGTATCAAGAACCAGTTAGACTCCAGGGGCTCCATACAGTTATCTTACAAAGGCTGTGTACCCTCTACTCTGTCACAGAATCAGGAATGTTAGCACTACACAGAGGTATGCCAACGGGCAGAAGATATTTAGATACTCCAACGCATAGCAGCACTCCATTTCTTAGGGCTATTCCTCATCATTCAGAAGTTAAGTCAAAGATATATAAATTAACTAACTCCACTAAAATTTACAGCATGACAGCAATTCTCACATGTCAGATAAGATATATATCCTTTGGCGTCAAATTTCCAGTATATCAACATCACAGATGTTCTTCCTCAAGACAAATTCAAAGCTCTGGTCTAATGCAAAACACAGTCTCTGTTCTTGCACGGAAATACTTGTGCACAATACAATCAATTGTATTTGAAATGGTGTCCTGTCAAGTCAGAAGCATACAAACCTAACAAATAATGCATGCTGGTTCTCCCAAACTTGATTTATCACCACAAGTGTCTTACCATTGCTGGAAAAGTTTTATAGCTAGCAGCATAAGTCAAAGAAAAGCTGTCCAGATCTGTCAGAAAGCTCCACGATGGAAAAAAGTAGATTGACCTACCTAACCACAGGAAATAATCTCTACAATTGTTTCCTTAACATTATGTCTCCTCATATACTCAGACTATCATACAGTGAGATTTTGGCCTACATACCAAGACAAAGTGAGAAACAGAGATACAGAGCACTATAGTGAGACAAGACTTTTCACAGAAATCTAAGGGAATGAGGTACGCAACTCATGATGACTCAGTTCTAGTGAAAAACATTCTATTTTAAAGATGTCAGCTAAAGATAGCTGGTCTAACGAAGGATAAGACACCTTCAGCAAGAGAGAATACTTCAGCTGATACAGTAATATTTAGAGGCTTCTTTGGAAGGACACGTTTCAGTGGCAGTCAAAAGATCAAACATCTCTTACCACCTAAACCAGCTGGGATGCTAATCATATGGTCTGATTTTCTTTGTTTGGTATATTTTGATAGATTATCATTTGAAACAATATACCTGAAAGCCCACTCTAATTACCAGCAAACCAGTGGGTGAGCAGACAATCTCTAATGCAGAACGATGTGCTGGTGATTGCACTGACTGATATTTTGATATCTAGCTATACAGAGGTTGAATAGTTAATCCAAAACATCTGGTACAGACCAGTAAACACTTCCATGATTTCTATTTATGCTGCTTCTTGGAAAAGGGTTTTGGACAAAACAGTGGGAAACTTACTTCTTTTATAGCACTTTCTCAAAACACTTTTCAAATACATTTATTCACTTACTGTGAATAAATCACTTACTATACACTTATTGTGAAAAGACTTGGAATGACAGATTCATTAGTAATAATAAATTCTTTAAATTATTAAAAAGATCTAAAATCTTGTCCCTTTATACTAGCATGTAATTATTTTATGGTCTGATATTTTGTGAATGGCCAAGCTTAGAAATACATGCTCTCATGTGGTAAACACTTCAAAACATGTAACTGGAAATCTTGTGATCCCAGCTGTGTTGTGGAATATAGTCACTGTGACAAACCCAGCTGTTAGGATATTCAATTTAGGATCTGTCACAGTTCTGGGAAGGGGAAAGACATGTCTGTCTTAGATGTGTGACTTGCATAATTTGGTGGGTAAAATTACCTATTTTCTTACTGCGGTAGTTACTCTTTCATGCTTACATCCTCAGTACGGAAGTCTGAAATATTAGCAGTAGAAGCACCTAAGTCAGAAGGCAAAGTGAAAGGGAAAGATATAATTTCAACTCTTTGTACATTATGACATGGCTATTAAAATTAAGGCAATTATCCCAGGGAAACATGTATATGCATTAATTTATTAATTTCACCAAAACCTTCCTCTGCTGCTATTAAAATCAATCTCAGACTTACAGCATATTTCAGTTGGTATAGGATGGCTTATTTTACAGCAAAGTTACTTGGGCATAATGCAGACATTTTACATTCACTTTAGTAAAAGCTATTGTTTCTTACACTAAGATGCACACACCTAAACAGAGAGGAAGCTTTGGCTTTGTAATTATGCAGTTCTCTTCTTCCTTTCCCTGCGCCTCTCTGCTACCTGCACAAGCCAGCTGCCAGCCAAAGGTTGGAAACATCCACAGTGAACACCCCAGCAAACAGCACAGTGCTAACAAGTGACATGCAAGAACATGGCACTGTGTAATTTTTCTCGTTTCTCAATTTATGTCCTAATAATTTATTTCATCACCAATCTGCAAATGTCTGTCTATCAAAGGTTAATTTTTAAAGGAATCACGGAATGAGCAGAATAAAACCAGACTGAGTATTTTTGACTTACAGGGATATGTAACTTCTGGTCAGTTCAGTAATGAACTAGTATTTTACAAGATGTATCAGCATCGTTAGTCTTCTCTCTTAACAGAGAACACTAAATCCTTGTGTAGTCCTTAGTATCTAAGCTATCAAGAAGAAATTGCATAAACAACAGCAAAACCTTTTAAGACTGAAGTACTTAGTATTCTTCCATTTAGCACAAAGTTATGAAGTTTCATTTAAAAAGGGTAATTCTACCAATTAGTTCATCCTGCTCAAATACACACATACCATTGGGAAATATAAAAATGATTTATTAAATCAAAAGCTATGACTGCACTTCAACTAGCACATGGACATTAGAGATCAAATATTCCCTATAGATTAATCCCCATGGCATCACAGGCTGATTTGGCTTGCTGGTATTACATTAGTAAACCATCTAATCCAATTTAGAACAGGCCAGGAATGTTCCATCCATTACAGTATTTTTAGTGTCATTAGAAGCAGACTGATCGAATAAGCATCCTAAATGAGCCTGCAGCATGCAAGTAAATCACAGTGACTTGCCCTGCAAAAGCTTTTCTCCAATAAATATTAAAAAGAAAGGAAAAAACCCACCATGTAATAAGATGGAAGCTCTCTTTATGGTTTTGATTTCTGAATTCTTTCAACCAGCAAAATTTCTGGGTACTTCAATACATATGTTTGTTCTCTCTGTAAGGTAGCATTGCAGAACATAGTGGATTTAAAGATATATGAAGCTCTGCATTTTGTGGCAAGCTTGTTTTCAAGGAAAGTAGTAGGGAAAAAACCCAATAATAAACAAAGGAGGCTGAATGAGGGCAGAGCATGATACTACTCTCGCAAATGAAATCTGATGTATAAAATTGGTGTAACCATAGTAATAAAATCTATCAATCAAACGTATTACAAAGATTGCAATAGAAAGGACGAGGAGAGTCCAAACTTTGTATTCATACAAAATGAAAAACTCTCAAGTGCATTAAAAAAAAGTAAATAGTATTTTCATTCCAAACAGGAATACCTGAAATAAAAACAGTTCTTCAATAAAGAAGTAAATATATGAATAAAATGTTGGCGACAGTTCTTTGAGACGATGCAGCTATCAGAAAGATTTCAGAAAAGGGCTATGCTGCAGCTTTGAAAAGCTAGGAATCAAGCTGAATAAAATCATCAAAATGGCATGTAACCTTTGCTGCCCTCCCAGACCTATCACGTCCCACCAGCAGGGCCACGCAGGTCTCAGCTGCACTATTTAAACAATCAGCTATGAAAAAGAAACACTGCACCAAAGCACAAGCTGGTGAATACCTGCTCCTGTTCAGTAGGCTAAGGGATCTCATTTATGTGAGTAATTCACATTTGTTTAATGGCTATATTGCTCAGCTGTCAGTCAAACAGCTCTTAATCTTGTCTGGACCCTTTGCATAACTGACTTAGAAAGGAAACTGTATTGATTCTTCGTATACTACCTGCAGAAAAAGTTAACAGCTATCCAACTGCGCAGAAATGGACCTGGCAGGAATTATTATACATCCAGATCAAAGACAGTTTTGCTATAGAGAAAATCCTATACAGATCCAAGACAGGGTGAGACTCTTGAAATGCACACAGATATCAGATGTTTCTGGGAATTCCTTTCTGGATCTTCCTTCCAATATTGGAAGTTTGAACAACTACACTTGGATCATTAGGGGAGGGGACGAGATTTTACAACCAAAACAAATGTTTTTCATTTGCAAATTTTCATTCTTTAATGAAAGCAGATCTCCTTTATTTTGAAGGAAAACAAACACCTTCTATGAACAGAAAAGAACCCCAACCAAACAAAAAACAAACGGCATCTCAACAAATGCTTTACTTTCTGCAAGAAAAAATTGAAGACAGAATTTTCAACATAGTTCAGAATCCTACTCAAATTTCTCTTCAAAAATGAAAACCTTTCACAGCACTACATTGAAAAGCTCAGTTTTAAATTAAATCCACCTGAAAGAAATAAAATGAGAGAAATCCCATCAAACCCAGTAATCCATCCATGAGCACAGTGACAAACTTGCACCAAGCCTTTGCTCTTGTTTTACCATGTCCTTTTGATCCCAACAGGCCTGTCCCTGGCAAACCCTTCTCAGCAGGACATGGAAAATCACATTCAGCCTGCTAGAGATTGGGAAATCTGTTCTATCCTCTGCTTACTCTGGCTATACTGGTGCCAAACATTATTATTGTTATAAATAGCACAAACGCAGATTGCAGCAGTAAACAATATTCCTCCCAGAGCTGATTATTTGTCAAATGTTTATCATCAGCATAAATGACAAATGTACCTGATTAACAAAAACCAAAGGCTTGTTCTGAGGTAAAAAGGCCTTAGCCTTGCAATTTCTCTAATGAACTTCCCTTCTGGTCCACAGTAGAACACTTCAGATTTACCAAATCCAATTTATGAATAAATGTGCAAATGCTTTGTAGAACTAATGAGTGAGAACAAGACTGAATTATGGCCACATGTTGCTTCTCTGTGAAACAGGTTGGAGAATCACATATTGTTCTATCTTTCCCTTTTGCGAGGCATAGAAATATTTTGCTTCCTTATTTTTCCCTCTGGTTTGGCTTAGCTGGGTTGGAAGAACATAAGTTATGAACATTAGGGAAAAGGATCCAATCCTTCCTTGTTCTCCTTTGTCTCTCAAGAGGCATGTACAGACTCACTATTCCCTTGTCCACAAGTGGTGGTCTAACCTGTGTAGCTCCTTGTGTTTCCTTGCCACAGATCTGTTTTCCCTGACACACTATGAAAGCAGAGTCTTCTCACTAATGTTAGGCACTGGTCTGAGATGCCATCACGGAAGAGAGTAGGGGGTGGGGGAGAGAGATACTTATCCACAGTTCTGCCTGCCACTAACTAACCTTCCCTATAGCAGTGACTTTCTGGGCATTGAACAATCAGCCTGATTTCTAAGGTAAAATCCCAGAGAACTATGTGAGTGAACTAAATGTTCTTCCCTTAATCATTAGACTGATTGGGGAATCCAACTATGGTTTGAAGTCTTATCACTATAAGGACATAATGGAAACTTAATTTCTCAGTGCTCACCCATAAGATGGATTCTCACTGTTGAGTCCTTCCAGCTGTCAGTGAAGTTCACAGGAGCTGCTGGTCCTCAGGATCTTCAAAACTCAGGTGCAAAATGGCACAAGGCGGGCATGTGACAAAGAAAAGGAACAAATTCACTGATCACCTTGGTTCAGAAGGAAAGATGTTTCCTTCTTGCACAGAAACAAGTAACAGCCAACTTTATATAGTTGTGGAATAATGACTGGAAGTGAGTTAGAAATTAAAATCGTATTAAAGGTTCACACATTAAGGAAAGGTGTAATACTGAAGAAGCTCCCAGGATGGAGTGCAACTGGTATGTAAGGAATCCATTCCACAGTGGTTCCCTGGACAACACCTCCTGTGACCAGCACAGGGGGTGTAGTGGAGTGAAGACCCCATGAGGAAGCTCTGTGAGTCACAGCGGAGATTGGAACTCAGTGGTACCACAGGACTGATAAACTGCCTCTTTGCAACCTGGGCCAACAGTCTGTCAGCTTTTGACAAAGTGCTGTCCTTTGTGCAAACTTTGCTCATTATAATGTCATTATAATACCAAAACATATCTCCAGCCCGCCTCCAAAGTGTGACCACCCCTCACTGAGCTTGTACTTGGAATTTTCTTCAGCTATACCTTTAAAAGCAAAGCAAGAGAAATTCACACCAATCATAATAAAGGTATTTATCACTAGAGTGACTCAAGCTCCACCTTGAAGGTAAAAATCATTATAAAAATGATTTAAGTAAAGGGGGATGTCAGGGAAGACATCATCATGGACAAGTCAGGGCGAATAATATCACTGATAATCTCTGACTCCCGGGATCAGTCGATGGGCTGAACCTCTCTTCCCCCCCCATAGGGATGCCTTTGGGTAAGACTTTCTGAGTGTTTCCCCAGGAGACTTAGAAATTTTACTGAGCTGCTCTTTAACACGTTCTGTGCATCTGCACATGCTTTGCAGTGAATTTATCACTGGCAATCCACAAGAACCTGTACTTGTGTTGCTCTCACTAAACCACACTATTCATGTTCCTAGTTGCAAGAGTCTCTCACTGGGTGCCACCAGACCGTGCAGCAGGACTAGGTGGGGAGTGCAGTGTGCTGGCAGGGAAGCCGGAGCCGGGAGAGTTCAGATGGACTGAACGCGGCCGGACTAACAGTGCCAAACTGGACATCACTCAGAATCTAAGCCCAGCCACCCCCAGCCTCTCTGATAGCTGAGGACCAGCTGGAATTCAAGGGGTCTTATTTTCTGCCAAATTACTTTATTCTTTTATGCGACAATAGTGGCCACAGTTCTAGCAAAAATATAATACAGAGATAAAGCTAAATTTTCTTCTGATGTGACTTCAGCTAAGTGAAAGAGATAATACTGGGAAAGGATTTGGCTTCATGTCTATGGTACCAAGAAAATTCTCGCTCACTGACAGTTTTTATATACAGCAAGTTGCAAGGAAAACTAAATGTTACGGTGACCGAGCTTGCATTTCCTGATATCTCAAAAGGCATTTGTTTCCCACAGGAGAGCATTAAACAAAGGGGCAAAGGGCAAAGATTATGTTCCTACACGCACCACAAGTGGTGAATGTTGCTTGTGATGAATATTTTTGCTTACTATAGACACAGCATTTCTAATGAGGCAAGGTGTGCCAGTGGAACGTTTCAACTGCTCGTCTACAATTTTGCTAGCTCCCGTATATTCAAACTAGTAGCTGTCCTGAAAAGACTATGCTGGAGATGTGCAAGGGGAGCACACACAGACGCTTTTTTATCAGCAAGGCAATTTCCTGGGGCAATGTGCTAATCAACACACGGAGCTGAAACATCTGCAGGATAAAGGATTGTGTCTGAAAACCCCGTGTTTGATGCCCATAATTGTGACAAAGTCATTGCATATTCTGCTCAATGCTTTTTCTGTTTCAGCACTTTCTCACTGTACAAAGAAGCTCCAGCAGCCTCTTAAATGTGGTTGGTAACTCAAAGTACATTTGGGAAATCAGCCAGAGAGAAAGGCTTTTCTTCTGTATGTTTTGCTGTCTTTCGATGAAGTGATGGAAAAGATACACATTTGCCATCTTTGCAGGGTTTCCCCTTACAAAAAAAAAACCCCAAACAACAACCCAAAAAAACACCCAACAAAAAAAACCAAAACCCACCAAAATACCAAACAAAGAAAAAGAAAAGAACAACCAAAAAAGGTAATAAAGCAAAGAGCTTGAAGTAACAAGTTTTTAGTATGAGTACTGTTTACATTAGAGAGGCTTAAAGCAGCTTAAAATCTGTCATGTTCCTATCTAGGCAGGCAGCTCTAAAACTGTGTAACCACTAACTTTTTAAACTACAGCAATACGAAAGTCTATTGTACCTCAAGACTGAGTTTGCAGAGCTGTCAGAGATACTTTTTCTCTGTGCTAAACATGATTTGAAAAACACTGCGAGTCAAAGCATTTGCCATTATTTACAAAGCACTGTGTGCTTGTCTGTAGACGGACAAGCAGAAGAGTAGGGCCCAGAAACAAATGCACTCAACCTTGATAGCAGAATTCGTTAATCAGGTTACAAAGGGAATTCACTGCAGACATAAGACTAAGTGAAGTGCAAGACACCTAAGTGACGGAATAAGGTATGCTGAATAGAGAAATGTTTCTGAAGTCTTGCCTTTCTCTATGAACATCAATTCCATACAGCACGGTACCAGAAGGCGCTACCCAAGCTGACTCCCTGTGAGTCTTCAGTGCATTGCTTCACCTCCATTAAAGTGCTCTGCTGAAAAGCACCATTGTGATACTACTTTTGGTACCTGAGCTCTTCTCAGCATGGTTAGTGTTCTGCCCAAATATACCCACTTCATTTGTTCTTGGTGTCTCTGGGCCTAATCTTATGAAATCTTTCTATGCACTGGCCCAGATCCCATCTGAGGCGTGAAGGGCGCCTCAGCTTTGGACAGAGTCTGCAAAGTGGATCCTATTAGCATCACCTTTGACAGTGTGGCTTTGATCTTCCTCAGCCTGAAGATGGCATAGAGAATAATCTCACACTTCCCAGAACACTGCTTCTAGGTCTTCAAATATTATCTAAAGATTTGGAGCAGCCATACCAATACAAGAGGAATTTTTTGCACACCAGTGGCTATCACTAGCTAAACTCAGCACCATCAGCGTGTGCTCATGTGTTCTGCACAGGTCTTCATTTGGGCCAGTCAAATGCAAGAACACCTTGTCTGTCTTTCCAGAATGGCTGCAGGGGTAAGAAAGCACTCAGAACAACCAAAATGGGCAGACTGCCTTTCAAAAGGTGCCAAGGCTCCCTAGACATTGAAGAGGCTGAGCCAGGCTTTTGTGCTATTCGGTCACTTGTGTTGTCATGCCCTAGTACAGAACTCTTTTTGATAGACTTAAAACACTTCCAAAACGAATGAGCTAAATTTCCAGGCACTGTAACCTGCCAGGCATTTTCCCTGGCAGCAAAATGCCTCTCAGCTCTGCAGACAACATTCAGCATACAGAATGGTTCTCCATTGCTTTTACAAACCGGGTCCCAATGACATGTATGTTCAGAAAGAGTGGTGGGTAAAAGGCCTTGCTTTTCCATCCTGCTCACACCTCCCACCTGCCAGAGGAGAGCCTACTTCTTCTCTGAATACAAGGGCAAGAGGTTGCCAGTCCTCTCAGTAAATGGAAAGTACAAGTCATTTGTGCACATAGGTGAAAGTGCCTGCAAAGGGATCACAGATTGCTTAGCCTTTAGCAGCTTGCAGGGTTTAATTTTGAAAATAGTAATTTATAGTACTTATGAGAGCCAAACAATCTCTAAACCCTTAATTACAGTGATCACGTATGCTTTGGTTTATCTGTTTGTTGTTTGGGTTTTTTTCTTAAATAGTAGAACTTATTTAGTGATGGATCTGGAACCTCAACACTAAAAAAAAAGCAATAGGAAAAACATGTACGACCTAATTCAGACCTACTGGAATTGATTAGAAAGCATTACACTGACTTCAGCACACTTTCCTATCAGAAAATGTTGCCCAGAACATGCTTTACAGCTAAATTAGAAAGCTTTGAATCAGTCTTGTAATATTTTATTAGGTTTAGGTTAAAAAGATGCTGTTACAAACCTATTAATCTCTTTACCTTTCCAATCAAGAGGTGCCAATGGAAGGAAAAATGGCAAGGGTGCTCTGTCTGTGAAAGGGAGATCCAGAGCCCCCTTATGGGAGGCCACAAGTACTAATCCTGTTCGTCTCAGTTGCAAAAGAATTCTTGAAAGTTAAAGCACTCTAAGGATTTATCAAGCACTTTTCAGTCTTCAACTGGATTTAGCAAGTGAAACAGTTTCAAAGCCTGTAGATTAGTACTACACAATCAGTCTCGTATAAACAAGCATGACAAGGCTCAGCTTGATGTTTCAGGCAGTGACAGGTTACATGTTTCTGGAGACAAAGGTGTCATTGCACTTGAAAAACAAAGATGGAAAGATTGTTTCACTTTTGTGAATTGCTTCGGAAGACAGGGGGTTGCCCTGTTGCTTGTTGTCAGATGACTCCCACTGCACTTGTGTTCATCACAATGATGTTAACAGGATTGGCAATGCTTTACAGGTTCTTTACAACTTGCATAATGTCTTGCTGAACAGTTAGGGTTTTAATAGTCGATAAAGAAAACCTGCACGGATACAGTTTTGGGGCATATTTATCATAAAAAAAAAGATACTGATCTCTGTGACCAGTAAGTGCAACTGAGTTTCCTGGACTCTTCAGTGAGGCTAAGATTTCACTATGTGATCTTTGAGTACTAAAGATTTTCTCTTAACAGTAGAGGCTGAATTAAGTTTCTGAAGCCAAGTTAACCAATGTTATAATTTGTGGTTGCTATTAAATCTTGTGTTCTCGTATCTTGGATGGAGAAATTTAAACCATAGTAGGAAGAAAAAGGATCATTTTTAGAATTCTTAAAAGAAAAATGGAAGAAATATGAAATTGTGGAATAATTAATTCATCTTTTTTTTTAAAAAAAATCAAATTTGAAAAAGGAGAGCCTCATAATTAACCAAAGAGGGTGGAGGAGAAGCATTAACAAAAAGTTTACATTTTTCTTCAGTTTAATTACTTTTTTCCTGCATTTTCATATGGAAAGAGGTTCAACCAACTCTGCTTGATACCTGGACTCCTAATCAGACATAAGAACATTAAAATCCCACAGCTAATTGAGCTCTGAGCCCCAACACAGCATTCTTTCTCAGTAAAACAAAGCCTTGGTTGGGACGCCTGGGCAGTCTGAGTCAAGTGGAACCTTAGCTATGCTAGTTACTTACTGCCTTCAGTGAATGTATTCTAGAAGGGGAGAGGTATTGAGCCCTTCAACCGTACAGCAAGATTAACTTTAAGGTTTATTTCAGTAAATAGTTCTTTAAGCAAGTAAAGAATCCTCCAGTTTCAGCTGGACAGTGAAGTGTAACGTTGCTGAGTATTACCAATATTATTTATCATATACATGGCACTAGAGCCAAACAGTCCATGAGTCACTGGGCCTGAGCTGGGGCCTGTTGTTCAGCACATGTGAGAGTGGTTCAGCTCTCACTGAGAGTAGTGTTTACATCTATGTACTTACTTTACCATTTCCATCTCAACTTTAACAGAATGCTCATGGGAATTGTATTTATTTTGCCTCTGCTTTGTTATAGCTCTTGGGGTTCAAAATACGGCTTTCAGCTAAAAGAAACAGAATTGAGAAAATACTGTCTGTCATTTGAAAGACTAAAATAATCCTAGTCCAGTATGACAATCCAGTCTATTTTAACTCTAATAGTTCACTGATTAGCAGCTTAGTTTTTACATTATATTTCTATGAGTCTACAAGCACACTTGACCTGTGGTTTAAGCTGACAGTTTATACTAACAATAATGTGGAAGAAGCTGAGTTAATAAAGGTGGAGGTTGCTGGTGCATCTAGGAATCCTCCATCTGTTCCAACAGTAAAGACTTTGGCAAAATTACCAGTTCTGCAGAAAGAACTGGACTTTGTGGATTACTTTTTGGGAGGCAATTAGATGAAACACATGCTGAAATATTCTATTATTTCCACCCTTGGGTGCCTTATAAATAAAATAGTTTTGGATTATGGAGTCAGGCTTGCAGATACATCAGTAGGAATGAAACTTCTTCCTTTGGTTACACTTCTGCAATCAGCTTGATGACAGGAGGACTGCAGGAGTATAATTAAGGACAGAATTTTCATAGTCAAGTAGATTATAGTGGTTTTGACCAAAAGCATCCATTTGATAGTTTAAATTGCCATTACCTGTTTGTATTTGTTCACAACGCTACAGTGAGTCTTTAAAGAAATATGTTGACGGGGCTGTCTTGGTTACTTGAAGATTCACAGTTGCAATATATTAGAAATAAACAGTATATAAAAAAATATGCTCTCAACTTATTTTTGAAATGTTTTGGTGCATTTTTTATATCATTCTGAGTGAAAGGCATGATGCAAAATCACTTTTGCCAGCAATTTCAAATAAAGGCTCCGGTTTTAGGTAACATTATAAACTTACAGTGAACTAGGACAACATAATAATATGGCTTGTCAAATTTATTTGTAGCTGTAGGCAAAGAAAAATGAAGAAGGAAGAACAGCTTCAACATAGTATTCCAGCACAATAAAAATTTGCTTATTAAGTTTCATAAATTCCATTACAAAGTTTAATGCGTATGTTTACATCACTAATACAGGCTGAAGCCTGTATTGTAAAGCTTTCAGATGGAAATTGCTTCACTTTACAAATTCTCATTTAAAGTCCTTTAAACAATTATGTCAAAATAAAGGCACTAAATATGAGCATTCACAGCATTCTTCCAGCTTCCTAAGCATATCCTTATCATTTGGAGTACGGTTTGTAAAACATCAAAATCAGATTGTCACACAGAGATTAAGGCTGGGATTTTCAGCAGAAGCTAAGGGAGTTAGGCACTCAGCTCCTTCTGAATTTCAATGAGTCAGGAGCATACATTTCCCTCAGGCTCCTTTGAAAATCTCAGCATAAATATTAATAGCTAACTTTTAACAAGCATTTGGTGATTGGTTTCAATCATCTCAAACATGCCAATGGCTATGTCCTTTTCCCCACAAAGATCTTCTCTCATGTGCAAGATTTTAGGGATGCTCTTACATTCATAGTATCACAAAAAGGATCATATAAATTTCTCTTGCTATTCAGGCCCAGCAGAGTTTACATATACTAGTTATTGCTAATATCTTTTGCATCTGTCTGAGATATATTTTAAGAGCAACATCCAGTGCACATCATGCAGTCTGATTACTCAGAGACAAAACACAGGAAAGAAAACTCAATTCAGAAGAACAAGAAGGTATAGGTATTGTAATCATTCCACGAAGACACATATCTTGTAAAAAGTCAAATGCTGACTCGACAAAAGTATTTAAATGAGCTCCATTTTCACTTTAATTATACACAAGAAGTACAGTTTTTATACTTTAATTTTTAATTCCAACATTACTGCTAAGCCTTAAAACCTTGCAACATGTGTGGAGTGCTGGTGGATGAGAAGCTCACCATGAGCCATCAGTTGCTCTTGCAGCCCAGAGGGCCAATCGTGTCCTGGGC
>WTSP01019761.1:0-68641 GCA_025331215.1 Actenoides lindsayi
AAGGCTTATGCTGAAATAAATCCGGAAGTGTGGGCAGCCCCAGGGAAATACGGAAAACTAGACATAGAGCCTCTCCACATTACTTTGAAGCAACCAGGACAAGTGGTGTCTAAAAAGCAATACCCTCTTTCAAGGGAGGGAAAGAAGGGGCTACAGCCTGTCATTGAGTCCCTGATAAAGGCAGGTCTTTTGGAGCCATGTATGTCTCCCTATAACACCCCTGTCCTGCCCAGATGGAACCTACAGAATGGTGCAGGATTTAAGAATAATAAATGAAATTGTCAAACCAAGGCATCCCACGGTTCCGCCATAAAAACACCAGAAAAACAAGAAAGGAAAAAACCCAACATAATAAAAAAAAAACCCCTCACCAAAACCAAGCCCCTACAAATATCAAATAATAATGTTTATGTAATAGAACTTGCTTCTTCCAGTGGCTAATCATGAGACATGTCTCCACATTTTTCAAAGCATTCCACCCCCCAGCCTCCCAACCACACTTTTCCCATCTTCCATCCCCTTATGGCCTCCCACTCTCTTTTGTTCTCTGCTCTCTTTACAGATTCCCACCATGTTTTGGACTCTACTGAGGCAACAAAGGGAACTGGGGCTTCCATGGGGTTTTTCTGAACCCCTGCCTGCCAGTGGGCCCCTGAGCGTCTTCTGGGCTTTTCTGAAACCCATCTGGGTGGCCCTGATGCCTGCATCAGGCCACGGGGCCTCTTTTGAGCTTTCCCAAAGCCCATCAGGGGCTCTGCTCACCTCCAGTGGGCCACGGGTCTGCTGCCAGGCTTATGCCTCAGGCACCTATGGTATCCAAAGGCCAGATAGCTTTCTGCAGACTTTTATGTCTTGGTGTGACTGCTGGATATTGCATTCCCCAGAGTCTTTCTGTAAGAACAGCAGGAAAATTTTTTTATGAAAGTAAGAAGTAGGTGGCTCATTACCTTTGCAGTGCCTCACTCCCCATAGGACCATCTAATTGTTTGCGGAATGATTCCAGTAGTTTTGCTCCAACACCCTTGCCTGGGAAAAGATGCTCTCCCTAGGTTGATTAATTTCATGAATAGGCTGACATTTTAAAAACTGGTTTTTTCACCCTTGCTGAATTTTTTTTTTAAGTAGCTTATAATAGATTATATTCAGGTAAGTGACATGTAGTGAACTTAACTCCTCTTTTATCCATTTTTTTGCCTCCTTGACTTTATGTAACTGCTTCTCCTTGGAGGCTGATTCTTTTTTAAAATCAGTGTAATTCCATTGACCAGAGTGCTCTCATGCCAGACAAAGAAGTAAATTTTCTGGAGTCTATGACACTCTGCCTACATGGCATCTGACCAGATTTATGTGTTAACAGCTCACAGATATGGTATTACTTGGAAGAGCAGGTCTGGAGAGCATGACTAGAGAACAGCAAGAAAAGCAGAAATATTTGATTCTCTCCAGGCAGGCTGAGGAGGTATCCATGACTCACATGGCCAGGTGATGACCAGCAGCAATGACACTGTTTCCAGAGCAGTATGTATATGCAGCTTCAAAAGAATGTAAACAAAAGGAAAATCAAAAGTAGAGCTGAGCAGATATTCTTGCCCTAATACTATCGTATTGCACGATACTTTCCTGATTCCAGAAGTCACCGTGTGCCACTTGGATTCTGTTGTTAAAATAGCTTAAATGTGCTCTAAATGCTATGCCTATGTCAGGGATCCTGTGGGGCTGTGAGGACTCAGTCTGGTTACCAGGCTTTCAGAGAAATCCTGGGGATGTTGCAGTTGTCTCAACCACATCCTTACATTAGCCACAGAGGTGATGACTATGGTAAAGGTTAATATACTGCTTATGTGTTGCTGATGAGCTTCCTGTGTTAAATGCTTCTATGAATGGATTTATCTTTTAGAGTTGTTTTTCTAAGCTTAAAGCAGTCCCAGTTCAGGGAAAATTTTGAATCCCTGTATCTAAAACCTTAAACTGTGACTTTCTGAAAACACAAGATTCTGAGATGCCACCATATTGGCAAAATAAGGCTCTTTGAAAGATTTTCTAGCTGGAATCTTTTCAGTTGAGGAACATAATGATATACTTATACCCTACCCATGACAGATTGACTAGGATAGCAATGGTAGAAGGCTATCTCTAGGGGGCAGTTCAAGGACTAAGCTGTGCAAAATTACCTGCACTGAGGTTCTGTCAATGGGTATCCAGAGTAACTCACGGGTTGCCTAGCTCACAAACTCGGACAAAGACATCTGTAGCCCAGCCTAATAAAAACAGCATGTTCTATTAACAGTGTATATGTGGTGAGTGAGAACAAGATTGTTTTAGAAGTGTATATATATAAAATAAATAGGTTTAATGTAAAGGACAAGGTTCTATTGCACCCTACTCTGGCTAGATGAACTTTCAAAAAAGGCTACTTCTGCCTGTAAACTGCCACCATTGCACAATAAAGTGGAGGTGTTTCAAAAGCCTCCCTGACTGAAGATCTTATGTGGGCAAGTGAGATGGCAGACAGAAGTAGGGTTGGCATGTTGAAGGGCATGGGTGCCAGGTCCTTATGACACTGAATGTGGTGAGAAGTAGACGTGGGTTTTGGTAAATTTTGTAGGAATGGTTTTGAGCTTGCTCCTCCTGGCTTTTCAAACAAGCCTGCCTTGAGAACTGTGGTTTGAGAAAGCTGTATTCTCTACTCCCATTAATATCTTTCTATCCTGTACTGCTCTCAGGGACAAAATTTTGGCCATGAGCCTTCAAAGCTAGTTGTTTAAGTCCAAGAAATCTCTAGTGGCAAACTAAAGAAACTGTAGAAGATACGAGTTTTGGAAAGATAACTCTCTCCTGTCCCTGTCAAATATTTTTAAGGTCAAACAGTTTGATGTTTTCCTGTTCCTAGTCATTGCTCATAAGACAAGTATAACTGTCTTTATTGGAGTGTGTTCTACTATTTTTATGATCGATTGGATATGTTTCAGACAGTTTTAATTCACTTTAATGCCACTGAGTTGTTTTCAGCCTTTATCTGTCAAGTCATGGATTTTCTTCTTGCTTTGTCTATAGATTATAGTGGCAAAATCAGAGAAGAGGTCCTAAAAGCTACCTCTGCTCTGTTACCTGGAGAAAAAAAAAAAAAAAATCAACCTTGGAAACACTCATCTATTCACTTCATTGTATGCACTTGAATTGTTCCACTGACTTCACTGAAAACACTCATGTATTTTGAGTATGTGCTTAATTGCTTTATTAAATCAAGTTCCATATGCATAAAATTACATATATGTGGAAATGCCTGTGTAGTCAGCGTCCTAATGGAAACCGTAGTAAAATATGGAGTTGCATTTTACATTCATTAACTGAACAAAAATCTCATTGAAGTCGGTAGTCATTTTGCTGAGTAAGGCCAAGAGGCATCTGGCCCATAGAGCTCGCATCCCCAGCTGTGACTCTTCACGTTCAAGAGTTAAAATACAGCACTGATACACCAGGCTGCAACTGAGGAAAGAGAGGCCTAATCAGGCCTCCACAAAGATCCCACAGCAATTTGCCACATCTGCGAGAAGTTCTAAACCAAGGTTTTAGAGTGGAACAAAATACTCCATTTATTCAGCAGAATAAAAACAAGCAATTCAGTTGTGGGTTAATAGAAACTTCTAACACACAGAGCCCAACATTGTTTTGTTGTAATCTATGGGTGTCTTGCTTAGGGACAGCTACAACTCTGACAAAATACATCTCACATACACCACTTAAAAAAACCCCAAACAAATAAAACCATGTGTGACAATATGCAATCACACCTAGCAAGCACAGTTATGATATAATCATTTGATTCACTAACAGACACTTAAGGAATGCTCATGGAGAGAAGAACTCCAGATGTCATTTTTATACATCTTTTCAGATTCCCCTTAACGCAAAAAATACAGTCAAATATGCCTATGTCAATTCTGGAAATCTTGATCTTCTACATTCACTCAAGGGCACATGACTCTTCTTTTGAGTGATGCTAGTGGGAGAGGAAGGCAAAGGCCTGATCTTCGAACTGGGGCTGGTTGGTTGCAGAAGTACTTAATAAGTTTATTCCATACAAATAAGAACTCAAATGGCTTAGGTCAGTAGATTGCACCTCCTTTTGCCTGGTGGTTAATCCACACCCCCATGGTCTGGTATCTTGCCCAAAGAGAGGATCAGATCACACCGTTACCTGGAGATGCTTTAGATAGTTCTGAAATATTCAGAGACAGATGTGTGTCTCTTTATTTCCCTGTTAAAGCTGTGATGTTTTAAGAAAAGTCTCCTTTGGGCAATGAGTCTTTCTTCAGGACAAAGTCTGTTGGTGGCAGTTCTAAAAAAAATGGTGGTGTACTCCTCCAGGTGAGCCATGGGATGTGAATTCTTTACATGGTTAAGGGACAGTGGTGTCCTATAGTTATCTAATTTGAATGGGCATCTCTTCAGCCTACTGACTTTTGAGACTTCATCCTTAAGTTTCAGTTTCTCACTGAGTTTTGTAAAGTGATCCTCTAACTTGGGAGTGTAGTTTACCTCAGACACTGGACAACCAAGGAGTTGGATATTGCAGTGCTGAAGCTAAGTCTCCTTCTGGATTTTGCTCTGCTTCACAAAGACACATGAACAGTTTTTTTTCAAGCAAATGAGTGTGTCTCGGGGTGGGAGGATTCTGGGTATTGTACACAGAACCACCAAGCATCACGTACAATTCCATTCTTCTAGACAGAGTTGATAGGCTACAGAAAGATGTAATGTGGCATCGCCTGGCCTGAGCAACTTTCAATCCAGAATAAGTGTCCTTAATCTGTGATCTTTATTTTGGCTAATTATTTGGTTATTTTCCTAAACTGTCATGTTACTGTGTAACTTGTAACCACTAAGCATACCCTGTTTAAAGCAAGGTGGCAGCTCCCCCTATTCAGGACAAACCTCTATTCTCTAAGCTCAACACAGGTTTATTTAAGGATGTGATACGTGGTAGTAGTAGTTTGGGACTACCTCATGGCTAGAAATGGGGTGTGAAGGAACAACCTGCCTACAGCGTTAGATAATGACTGGGCAGAACTCCCTGTTGTCAACTTACAAGCAAGATTTTTCTGGTGAAACAAACTAGACCTTTGTAACAGATCACTGAACTAAAGAAGAAAACGTGATTTGGTTACAATTCACTGGGAAATATTACTATATCATATGGCTACAGAAGAGTAGGAAAACTATTAAAAGTCTATTCAGTTGCAAAGAGGTGACAAAAAAGGCAAAGGACAGAACAATGCTGTTTGAAACTTTGTGATATTACAGCATTACCTTGTGACTATGCAGAGTTGTGAAAGAAAAGAATGTGATAACTACTGCGGATGTAGATTTAGCATAGCAAAATTGTGATTTAAAGTAGAAGAATGATACTGTGTGAGTCACACCAAAAAGAGCAGCTATAGGAGACTGGAGAGAGACAGATGAGTCAGAGAAGCTGTTTGTGTCAGAAGTCTGAAGAAAATTAAAGAACTGTTGAAAATAAAGTCTCTAAAATATTGATTTGTGCAATAATAGTTTATAGAACATAGAGTTCATAAGAATTTTTTATTACTTATGATCCTTCATATAATCATACTGTTTTCTTAATCTATTTTCAACAATGCAAAAGAAATTGTTGAAACAGCAGCTCTAAGAAAACCGAAAGCAAATACTTATTAAATTCAGAGTAGGCTATGGTAGTTCGAAGACATCAGTTATCTTGTTTATACTCTGTAATTAACTTAGTAGAAGATAGTAATTTCCACTTTTTTGAATCAAAGAAGTTTCCATAAATTGTGGGATAGACCAATGTTTATTTTTTTTAAAATGTGAACTTGTAGTAATTCTTGTAGCTTTTCTTGTTTTCTAAACCTAATATTAAAGTCATCATCTAGCTAAGGTAGAACAGAGAAATAACTAAAGGACAAATGAATCATTTCCCCTTCCATAAAGGAAGAGAAGATATGAAATGGAATACAAAGAAATTAGATTATTTCTGGGAGAAGACCAGGAGATGAAGAGATAGAGGAGAAGCAATAGGAAACCAGAAGAGTCCTTCAGGGCATTAGCAAGAAGGATATGAGAGTTGAAGAGTTAACAAGAACTAGTGACAGAGCTTTGTCTTCAGTTTGGTTGGGGATTTTTGTATTGTATTTACCTTTCTGCATGTTTTAAATTTTTGTGGCTGGCAGCTGTCAAATACTAAAACTTGCTGTCTTTGCCTCTTCACTGCTCATGTCATTATTTAATGCACAATTAATTGCATGGTTGTTACTACAAATAACTGCAAGATGGAACGAACATTGGTTTTATGGTAACCACAATGAAAACAAACAAGAACATAGTTTTAGAAGATGCGATAAAGTTTCAAAGCAAAACATTTCCATGTTTAAGTTATTTTGCTTGTTTTACATGAGGATCCTCTTTCTGAGGACACCCCCTGACCCCATCTCCAGTCTTTCGAAAGCAAGATGAATAGCAGCTTTCCTTAGAGGCAAGTATACTTCTAGAAAGCTTTGAATTACTAAGAGGTAAATTGATGAAATTTATCTTAAATGTCTCTTTCTTCAGGTTAGAAAATGGATCCCCTGTTTTTGGTGTGTCACACAGAATGCTGTGAGACCTGACCTTTTAATGACTTTTTTTCAATACAGTTGAATCATTTCTACTGAGGGTTGATTTACTTCAGCAGTGTCTTGCTTAATTTGTTTTGTGAATATTTCTTTTTGGGTTTTTTTTCTTTTGTTTGTTCTAAAGTCATGGTTTTTAATTTCATTTTTTCTCAAATGCCTCAGCAATAACTTCTGTTCTCCTTGACATTTCTGTGTCACCATAATATGAACTGCTGCGGCAGGAAACATAATCCTCTAATCTGGCTAGCTCAGATATATTGTTCATATAGAGACATTTTCTAATTCAGTGTATTTATTAACAGCTCTGAGCACTCTGTACACTCTGGCATCTACATTGGGAACAATTTATTAGTGGAAACTGTAGTCAGCCTGTGAGCTTATGCCTAAGACTTATTTCACTAACTGGAATAATGGTGCTGGTTCATCTGACTGTAAGATTCATTGCTCTACTTTTTTGTTCAAGAAGCTCTAAGTTTTACATACATGTACATATATATATGTCTTTATTTATATACGTGTGAATATATAGATACACACACACACACACATATATATACACATATACAGAATGCCAGTAAATCAACTCTTTTGTTGAGAGGATATACTGAATACTAATCCAAACTTTCCTGTTTACTTGGGAATCCTAAAAATAATCTATAATATCTGTTCAAGAAAGCAAACTATTTAGGCAGTTTCAGGTTTTAAGCTGATCATTTAGTTATCTGGAGAAACAGATGTTTTTCAATTACATATTTTCAGAACCTCAGTTTTAAGAAATGGAACATTTCTGATCAGTCTTTAATAGCTTTCTTTCTCATCTGTTACCCGCAAAGCTTACGCTTACGCTAACTGTGAGCGTAATGTGACAGTTGTATTCAGGTCTAGCATGCACAGATGTTCGGCCTGAGATGTGTCACTGTTTTGGTGCGCTATGTGTTTCAATATCATATTCTGTCCAAAAGTGTCACAATTTTGTGCTTTTTCTGTCACTTCAGTGACGTTATATGAACCTGCCTGCAGGAGATACTTTTAGGAATGGTGCCTGAGTTATTAGTCCATTAATTAATAGTTTGTTAATGGCCACTGTTGAAGTCAGAAAGCTGGTCTGGATGAGTTTGCAAGTAAATTGATCTGCTGCTTAGACTTTCATTTGAATGCTAAAAAGGACATATAGCAAGAAGTGAATATATAATATATAGAAATACTCTTATAAACTTTAATATCTCAATGTGCACATACTTTTAGTAAAGTCAGAGCAAATTACTTCTCAAATATGTATAAAATCGAGGATGGGGGGGAAGATTGTTAGTGATATGATTTAATTTAGACAGTCATATAGTCAAACTAATGGCAAATACCATTGTGATCTTTAGAAAGGAGATTGAATTGTCAAGTTAGGAAATAAAATCTCCATGAAACCAGGATTCTTCTTACTATTACTGTTCTGTGCAGGAAGTGACTTTATTTCTGTAGGAGCAAAACTCTTTTCCCTGTCTCCTTCCCCTCAGAAAAGTTAAAGGAAAAAAGGTTTTATGCAGTTTCCCTGAATGACACAGAGGATGAAAACATCCCTCAAGCTGCAAAGCAAGAAGAAAGGTCCTCAGCACTAATGATGTTTTCTATTACCAAATGCTCTGAAATCTAAAAATTAAAACCAAGATCAAATATTATTTGTTTTCATCTATCTGTATGTGCTATATTATAAACGCATGCTCAAAGGTTTAATGTCTTTTTTAGATAAATACTCATTAATGATTATGACTCACTGTAAAAATAATATAAGCTGGCTGGGAAAAAGATAAGTTTATATCATGCGAATGTTTTGAAGAATGGAAAATTATTCTTCTCAAAAGTTGGCACATATATTAGAAAGCCCTTTGATGTTATAACACCAAGCTCTTGGAAAAACAAATCAGCACTTGTTGGTTTCATCTTTTATTGACAATGGCATTTTGGATTTGGCAGTATATGGAGAACTGGTTTTGGCCAAAGCTTCTGGTTCAGTCAGTAAATGGCGTTATTGTTGTAAAAAAGAAGATGATTTCTTTGTAAGGCTACTGAGGATTGCACTGAAATCTAAGAAGTACTATCTGTGCATGTTGCAGGATAACATGCTAAAAAAACCCCCAACCAAACAACACTGACAGGAAACAAACAAACAAACAAAACCCAAAAACAACCAAAAAAACAACCAAAACAAAAAACCTCAAAAACAAACGAAAAACCCCAACCAAAACCAAACAAAAAAAAAAACAACACAAGGAAATGACTGCGAAGGGGTATGTTCTGACCATCTTGGAAATTAAGGGAGTCTTCACTAACAGGTTGTCTGTTGTGCTGTTACCAAGTGCTTTTGTTCCCCTGCAACTTCACAACATCCATCTTGTCTCCTTGAATCTGTATCAGTTTCAAATTATTCTTGGTTGCTACCATGCCTCTTGAGCCTTCTCTCTTCAGCTCATAATTTCCCCCTTAATTTTTCTCAATTTATCCATATTTAATTCTTTCTGTATCTCTGTGCTATTTTTTCCCTATGATAAAGACTGCAAAGCTAGCCTTGCACATATCTATTTGTTGCCACCTCCAACATCTTCCCTACTTAAATTTTCTTGGAAAGCTGTGTATCAATGCCGCTAATAAAATCATTCTTTGAGAGCCATGTAACATCTGTAAGAACTAAAAATATTTGACTGTACTTTTTCAATTTACTAATATATTACTAAGGGTAACTGTCCAAAATTAAACCCCTAAACCTAAGATACACAGACTTAGGTAAATATGTTACCATTCAGATACTTCCTTAACTCTTATCTGGCTATAGTCTGAAATTCACTGGGCCTGAGCACTCAGCACTTGTCCATTGTATTTATCATTTCTATTCTCACTGACCCGTTCTAGGGAGTCATTGAGCCCAGTGCAACAATTTGCTGAAAATAGTCCTCATTCAAATGAGGAATTGCTCACAAGAATTACAAATTTATAGTGTTAGCTCTTACAGAATCAGTAAATCTAATAAAAGTTCACCTGATACAATTTCTTATGTAAATGAGTTTTCCAGACCATTTCTCTCTTTCTACTTGCACTGTTACCTATGCTGCCACCATACTCCAAAGAAATTCATTATTCTTCCATTTCTTTACTTTAAATGAAATGTTTGCTGAACTTAATTGATGCTGTGATGTGTCTCTTTGCAGGGCAAAGAGAATTGTGCAAGAGTAATTGTGTTTGACTGTGCCTTACTGATATTGTAATTTTTTTCTGGAAAATATTGGAAATCATTCTCACTGAGGGGAAACAATGAGTCAATCACATGAAAAAGTTGTAAAAGTGTCTTTGTCCCTAAAATGTCAGTGCCTTTTTTTTTTTTTTTTTTTCTTCTCCCCTCTGCAGGGTTACTTTAGAAGCAAATATTTGGAGGCTGCCATACACCCTTTATTTTTCTGAGAGCCAGTAGAGAAAGAAAACAAAAGTATCTACAGTAGGAGACAAGCAACCAGCAGGAATGACTAGGAAAGGTGAAGAGAGGTGCAGTCAGTTTTGTGGATGTCAGGTAAGCTGGTATAGGGTTTTTAAGTCTGCTCCTATAAAAGGGGAACTTTGGGTCTCAGAGACCCTGATGGGCCTTTTAGATAACAGGAAATACAGAAGCGTGGCCAATTTCTTGCTCTTTCATCCTGGCAATCCAGAAGAACAAATATTTTGTGTGAGTCAGCAACAATTCCTGTAATGCAATTAAAATGCAAATGTATCAGTGAGCCCACTGGCTACTCCAACTGTCCTATGGAGGTTTTAATTTTGGCTAATGCTAATGTTTGCACTGTTAGAAGTTGCTCCCATCAGTGTCGTATTGAGCTCTAGTGGTTAAAGTGTTAAAGGCTGTGCCCATCTTTCCATCCTAGAATCCTTCTTTTGTAGGAACAAATGCCTCTCACTCATTTTGACTAAAGTTTGCCGGTGTCGTTGCAGTCTGCAGTCCATGAGCAACTCGCTTCCCTTGGCTCTTCAACAGTTTGGGCATAAAATTCATTCAGGGCATAAAATATGAATAAATTTTTAAATTTTTTTTTCCTTGGATTAGTGTAGCATAAATTGCTTAAATATACTTGCTATTAATTTTGAATGTTATTTAATTGTACCTTGGTCTTAATTTTACTACTGATTCGTAAAGTTAATGGACTACATTCCTAACTTGGTTTGACAGGATATAAAGACTGAGCATTAAATGTGGACTGTGGGTTTAGAGTGAGATTCCTTGGTAACACAATGGTTTTTATTTTAGTGAAGAGACTATCCGTAAAGAAACCAGTTAGGGAGGAAATCGTTAGGCATATAAGAAATACTGTTCATTTTTCCCCACCAGAGCGATCTTTGTGGCTATGACCACTGTAATATATTCATGTGCAAGGCGTTTCATGATGTGAAATCTTTATTTCCTTCTGATTACCATTTCTCTTCTCTTTGCAGCCTTTAAAAGATAGTAATAATAATAATCAAAACCAATGAGAATCAAACTACAGAATATGGGAAAAGCTGACAGTACGCTGCCTTTCTACCCATTTCCTGGCAAATGAGATACTGTACTCCTGAGCCTTTATTTTTCAGACAAAGGCTGTGAGAACAGCAAGTAGCACAATGTGAATCTATTCTTGTGTCAATTACTTCAGTGAAAATGGAAAATAGTGGTTCTGCGGCCCATGAGTGCCCTTGAAATGGTCAAGAGCTGCAAACATACAAGGTGCTCTGCTCAGCACAGCTGGTTTAAGTACACATGTCAGCTCCTGAAAACTGCTCTGCCGAGCTCCGTAATTTTTCTCCCACTGTGAAGGGGGTGTTATAGAGGTTTGTTTATTATAAACTTTAATAGAATTGAAAGCTAAAGTGTATAGACACCTTGTGTTGGATAGGGCTTTATGGTGAAAATGCACAGTGTTCTTTGTTCTTGGGATAGCTGAATATATATATATATATATTTCTTTATGACAATATTCTGCATAAGTATAAATAAAATTAAGTCACCATTAAGCAATTTTTCATAACTCATGTTTAAAAATTACACTGGTATCAACAGTCAGACACGAAGTGCACAACTACTACAAGACTGGAATTTTGAAATCTTACTATTGTGTTGTATGGCCATATAATTGTCTGTGGTTGGAGTTACTTTTTCTCATCCTCTTGTTTAATAAAGATTGCAAGCACAACACAAAAAGCTTAAGAAGCTTGTTGGCAATCTTGTCTTTATGCACAATCTGAGTTTTTTCTTTGCAGTCTTCTGAGATTAGGCATGGTGGGTATGAAACTCTTGTTGGCCTTTCCGAAGTTAACCCTGCCTCAATGACAAAGCAATTGTTATTTTCCTGGTTAGATGCAGAAATCAAGTCATGTAGCGAACAATAGTCAGCTGAATTAACCCTTGTGCTACTATTGCCTAGAACTTACCATTTTATTGAAGGAATAGTTTCCTAAGGATCACTAAAAAGGCAGTTCTGACAATGTTTCTAGTTTAACAAGTAGGAAGGCAGACTGAATCCGTGCTAGAAATTTTTTTTGAGAACAGAATCTAACTCAGCCCTGAAGTTAAAATTAAGTCCATGGGTGTTTCCAATGTCTTAGGTACTTCAATTCTGAAATCTTAGATGCATTGAAGACAATTTTGGAATTACCCCTGCTGGAACCAAAATCTTCTCATCTTTCGGAGCTTAGCCATCTTTGGCCTCAGCTTGATTCTTTTTTTTTCAAAGCTTTTTCTGTCTGCTGCAAAAGATGAAAAGCTGTAAAAAGGAAATGCATAAGGATAGCGTACAATAGATAACACGAAGTTCCACAGCGATTGAGTTTGAATGATGTGTTCAGTCTTTTAATCTGTCTGCTTTCAGCAGTGTGAAAGATTATCCTTCACAATAATCTCTTAAATGCTTTTTCTGATGCTGACACTCACTGTTTGTACCAACAGACATGAAGATCTTTGCTAAACTGATAGCTGGCAAATTCTGTTATGCATGCGAGTTCTCTATTGTATATGGAGCGGTGTAGCTGGGTGTATCTACCTCAAAAATGCTTATTCACACAAAGAAGATTGAACCCGTCGACAAAATTCCTATTCTCAAAAAAAAAAAAGTTTTGAACTAAACCCAAGCAGCACAGACGAGTTTTGCTGAATAGAACTCCTGTGTACGCTTGTCATGTCCTGAAGCAGAGCATAAATGCAACTAGAGAATTGTATGCAGCCTTCTGGATATGAAGAATGGGTTTTAAGCATATGATTTCTGATCAGAAAGTTCTGATGAGGGCCTCACTGATGGCAAAGAGGTCTTTTATAAAGTAGAATTTCTTCCTTCTCTAATAGGGCACGTTTGGTTGTGCTATTTTAAATAAAGGCCACTGTGAAAGGAATACAATTTGTTGGAGAGTGGGGTTTTGGGTTTTTTTTGCAGAACAAAACAGACTTGGAATTTCGATATATAGGGTGTGTCTATAAACTACCAGCAACTTTCACAATACTGAATTTCATGGTAAATTCCATTCTGTGATAACATTAGGCGAAATTTTCTGCTTATATCTGGGAACAAAGGTTTTCTGAGAGTATCGTGGATTGCAAAAAAAAGCTTACTGAAGAGTACATTTATATATTTGCTTTAAACCGTGGATTTTATCAGACCAGTAAGGATTCTGAAAATAATAAAACTAAATTATGAGGGTCTAGTCTATTCCTTCTTCTTAAGGATATTATCTCAGTGGTACTTACTGCTATTTTGAAATAAGCTATGGCTTTCGTAAGTCATTAGAAATTCTGTTCCAAATAGAAAAGTGGGGGACACCTTATTGAATAAGAAAATATGTCTGTTCTTACAGTCTGCTTTCAGTGTCTGTAGTTTCACCACGTGATTCTGTAATAAAGGGAAATGGAGGTAAATTAGACTTTCAGAAACTAGGTCCAGATCTAGATGTGCCACTACTTAGTTGAACTCTATTTTGAGCTTTATACAACCAGTATGACTTGTACGTAAGTGGAGACCTATACAGTATCTATTTGGAGTACTGGGATTTTTGTTCCATCACTAGCTGGTTGTATCTTACAACTGCATATCTTGAAAGCACTTATGTATCTTTAAAACTGTCGTACCTCAATTAACTGTAATAAGGGTAAAATGGAACTATATGAATCACAAAAAGGAGATCAGATAGCTCAGACAGCATTATATTGTTGGAGCACTTCACCTTTTTTTCTAGCATTACATGCTTTCCTTTCTTTCTTTTATAGCTGACACTTAGGTGTCTGTTCTGTGTTAGCCCATATTACACCTTTGAATGCATGGTATTCTAAAGAACTCCTCCTGCTGGAGATATTTGAGATCAAAGCCAATACCTATCAAATATACTTTCAACACCTTAAAACATGCTTAGTACATAAGTACATTTCAGCAAGAGGAACTGTTACTCAGCTGGCAATAGTTTCATGTGGAATGCAATGCAATACAGCACAAATTAACTCACTTTATGAAGTGGACTGAGTTACAGGACCTAAAGAGAATTGCATTACGCTATTCAAATGAATATTAAACAGCCCTTTCAGGTAGTTTGCATTTGCAATTCTTCTCAGAAGTGTAACTATAGGAAAAGTGCCTACTGCTCAATCGCATTTAACATGGCAAATGAATCCAGGCAAAATATAGCTGACCCATTCAGTTCTAAAGTTAACTTTTCATGGAGTAGCAAGGTGCTGCTAGTAAACCCAAACTACACGATCTAATGTATGATTAAGAGATATAATAACGTGAATAAATACACTGCTGAAATGATACCGTAGTGAAGGTATAGCTCATTTGTTTGCCAATGAGCAATGTTTGCCTAACTTTACTTATATTGTTCAGTGCAGGAGGAAAGCAAAGGACAGTTTCAGCGAACAGCACGTGATCTCCCTATTATGTTGCTGTGTACTTGCCTTATGTCTTTCAAATACAGAGGAATAAAAAAAACTCCTAACAGCTCTTCCTGGTTGATCATACAGCACTACTTGGAATTTGATCTAGGGCAAGATCTTATCGTGAAGTGTGATCATCCTATCAAAACATGAGAGAATATTATTAATCTGTATTAAAAAGACTAATGGAGTATGATTTCCTGCCACCTGTGATTTAGAATTCTTCCTTCTTTCATTTGAATCATGAGGCCCAAAAAACCAATAATTGGCACAGGGCATGGAAACGATGGAGAAGGAAGTAATTTAAAAGTGTTTTTTCAGTTCTCAAATCAGAAGGACCTGAGGGACCAGTTCAATTCTTGGTCGAAATAAGAGCAGCCATCTGACACGCTGCAGCTCTGCACAAAATGCAAGTCAAAAAAAAGTTGTGGGAATAGAGAACATGTGATTTATTGATTTCATTTTGATCTTGCACGTGTAGGAATTTACTAATGCAGAGAGGTTTCTTCCATGCCTTGTAGGAGACAACTTACACAGGCACATCAAAAGCCTGTGATCCTGCACCTGAGAGCCTAAGTTCAGAAGTAAGAGTTTATAGACATTTTGGTTATGGCACTTCACAATTGTTACTGTCTTCTATGTCATTAAAACTGTTAGAGAGATTTTCTGGACGTTAACTATGTGCTTTGCAATCAGATGAAAATCGGGAGGCGGGGGGGAATGGGACCCAGTATGGAGTGTTGATATGGAAACTGTTTCCTACATAAGAAGTCGTAACACCACTCTTGAGCCTATCGATGTTATGCATTTTAAAGTACACTGAACAAATATTCCATAGAGAAAGGGCCTGTGTTATTGCAGTCCTGGGGCAATACCAGAGTTAGAAGATTGATTTTATTTGGTATTTATTCAGCTCTTTTGGATTAAGTATATCATTGCTCTGCAACAATGCATTATGCAAAGCCCTGATATCCCATATAGTCTCTATCAAAATATACCTCCGTGCATAAAAATAAGCTCAAAATCAAGTCAAGGTGTAATACAACAGGTCAACTCAATCTATGAAAATGTGCACCAAAAAAATGTTTTAGGATTTCTGAATACAATTTGGTGAGACAGTTTGTAAAGTTTCGTGTTTTGTTACTTTCAAAGTTTAAAATAGAGTATTTCTACCCCAGTTTTACAGCTTTTCTTTTAACAGGTTGATACTTGCTGACATATATATAAATGCCTAGTTAATGCAAGTCGGAGGAGCTCACCAGCTTTGGTCTGGATCACTTGTCTGAAAGAGCACTTTACAAAAAGGGCCACTAAGGCCAACAGCTGTGCAGAGTTCATCTATGGGACGTAGTTATAGAGAAAGAGAGCTATCACTTCAGAAATTATCAGTCATTCTCTTGAAGTTAAATATCCACAGTTAATTAAAAGGGCAATATAATTTTGTGGCAAAATCCCAGGGCAGGTAGGATGAGCATGGGAGAGGCAGAAGGAAAACCTGGAGATTATTTTGCCAATGTACTTAATGGATTTGCACATGTTACATAGTCAATAAAGCACATAAAAAGCCATTCATATTCTAATATCCTTTTACAAGTAATCACAGCAGCAGTGTTTATATGAAGATCTACAACTGTGAGTTGTTCAAGCTCAATTAGAAATACTTTTGTACAAAGATCTCAGAATTACTCTTAGTAAGGGAAGCAAGTATCTTTGTTGTCTGATTAAAAAATAAATACATCACAGAGGAGTGTTCCTTTTGCCTAATAAACTGAGCATCACCTTAATGCTCAGAACTGCCAACATTTATTTCACTTTATTATTGCAACAGAACACCATTTATTTTTTTTTAATAAATTCTTTATTTTCCCTGCGTAATCCATGACATTTATTATAGTTCAAATGACTAAAATGGATAGGAGAAGACATTTATTTGGTGAGTATTTAAAAAGAGAATGTGTTTCACTGAAACCTTGAAACAGAGTGTGGGAACAGATTAGACGTGCCTGCCACATCACTTAAGCATGAACTGGAAGAACTCAAGGAATCTGGGGAGCTGTAATGCTACTGACATTATATGTTGATGTGGTAAATCAGAAATTAGAACTATACACACCACATGAAGATTGGTATCACACCTTTATCTAGGATATAATTACTAAAAACCAGCAATCCTTTCTCCCCCAAAAAAAACCCCAATCAACCATCCCTAAACTTAAAGATGTTTATCTTGAGCAAAATGTTTTTCCTGATGAATAACTAGTGCAATCAGTTGTCTTTCATTTTAGTATTTTTTAATTCCACTCAAATCTGAGCTTCTGGCATAAGTTATTTAGATCAATAAGTAGACTTGTGTTTCTAATGGATTTCTTGTGGAGCAGCACGTGCAGTAAAATGAATAATGAAGGAGAATTTTTAAAAATTGCAAACTGACCTTTGAAATGTCAGAATTTGGATGTTTCCTGTAATCAACATTCTGTGATAAATGAGAGCATTAAATGTAAAGATCGTTCGTTCAAAGTGTGTGTAATCGAAGTCCAATGAGAGATCGATGGCCTTTTGGTGACCTTTTCTGAAAAGGTCAAATGACAGCATTTATGGGAAACTTTTTCCTGTGCTTGGAGGATGATTATAAATGGATTCATTTCATTTTGGTGTTCTAGCTGTGGAGGAAACCTATGCCTATATGTATGAGTTCTATATATTTATATGCGTATGTTATGTAATTTTCAGTCATTCACTCTCACAGGTGTGTAAATTTTACAAATAAAAATATGTATGCACATACCTTCATGTGTATATATATTATTAGACATTTTAAATTAGTATTATGTTCATAAATCAGTGAAATGTTACTTCAAACATAAAAAATGTTATCTAGTTGTTTTTAAGTTCTTAGGAAGACAATAGGAGGATCTAATATGAATTCAGTGGGAAATTGTTTTCATTCTCCCAACAGTGACAACATGCTGGAAACCGAATCATCAACAAAAGCTCATATCACATCATCAAGATTCACATGACTCTTTGTCGGAAGAAAGACTCTCATTTTCAGAGGTACGCTTTAGGAATAAGTCCACCAAGGCATTTGGGTCTGAGTAACTGTTGGAGAATGTTCTTGTGCTTATATGATGCAGATTAGCACCAAAAAGTCCAAAGTGATTCAAAGCCACCTGCTCTATTAATTGTTCTTTACAGTATGCAGCATTAACTATTTTTTTAACTATGCTAAGCTTAAATGTGTGTGTTGTTATTTCATACCCTTATTCTGCAATCCGAAGAAAAGTCGTGATGTGTTGTGGCTTTATTTGCATTGCCAGATGATTTGATATTGCCAGACAAATGGGAGTTGGAGTCTAATTTTTCTGACATGGCTGACTGATGCATTTTATATTAAATACAGTCAGTAGAAACGGGCCAGGAATATCCTGCCTCCTGATTATTATAACTTGTGATTAAAAGATGGGTTGTGTTAACATAGCTTTGTAACAATCTTCCTTTGAAACACAAACTAAATATCTTTAAATTCAGGCAGTATACACAGCATATCAAGCTGTTGTCTTTCAAAGTAGTGAAAGGAATAGTTTTGGTGTTCACTATGAAGTGAGCTTTCAGTAAATGGCTCCTTTAGCAATAGCATGGATGAGAATAGTAAATTAGAAGCATAAAAGTCAGTGAATAGACTAAGACTATAACCATTTTTTCACTTATTTTTATGCTTTGGGTAAATTTTCAGCACTGTGTACATATGCCTTTATTACACTAAGGAGATTTGCATTTTAATCCACTGCACATAGCAAACCTTTATGTACCTGTGCCAAAGATAACAAATGTCATAACCTTGCATGTTCCGACCTATTGTTTAACCAAAAATGTATGGATGTGTATTAAAACCTTAAACCTATCACAACATTACATACTTTGGTATTAACATAGGAGCTAATCTTAGTAATTATACATAAGATGACACATAATCTGAGCATTAAATCCTTGGGCTGATTTGTCAGGTAAGGAGAAAATATTTAAAGGAACAATTACTTTCTTCACATAAGACGATGTTTTGCCCACAGTTTTTCACTTGTCTTGAGAAATCTTTGTTTCTAAATACCAGAGTGAACTGAGCACCTGGAGAGGCAGTTACTGAAATTTGCTTTCATAATTTAGTTTGCAAATGTATATTCTGTTTGCAAATGGTGAGGTCAGGCCTTACCTTAGCTTTAAATGTATCTGTCATGGTAAAATATTTGTCCTTCCAAACTGAAATAAATTGTTCATCTGTCAATGGGAAAGAATATCTCAAAGACTTTTTTTGTTGTTGTTGTTCATACTTCTCACTGATAAAATCAGTGTAATGTTTACCTGAGGAGATGCTCCATCAGGATATGTTTTGAAGTGAAGTAAAAACAAAGAGTTCTAAGACTATTTATGAAGTGCTAATGTTATGAAATAAAATTTGCAGGTCCTCAGGAAGTTGCTTCCATTGATACATGGGAAAAATTGATTTCATGTATATAAATTTTAATGTTTATCTCTTGTTCTCTTGTCTTCTCTTCAACCCCAGTGAACTCAAAGTTTAACTTTTCATGATGCACCACATAAAAACTTCTACTTGTGCTAGAATAAGCATCAGCTGCTTCATTAGTTGTGTGAGGGTGTCCTGGATTTTACAAAGAAATCAGTTCTTGTTCAATGAGGTCACTACTGGTAGCCCTATCAGAAGCTGCCAATAAAGAGTGTAGCAATAATATGCAAAATTCTTATGAAGTTGTGGGGTTTTTTTGAAGAAAGTGTATGTGTCTTGAGTTAAGATTTCTCTCACAGACTCATAGGCTTCAGACTTAGTATTAGAAAGTGTGTGTTTTGTGAAAATTCATCTAAAGAAAAAAACCCCACCCAGCTGGCTGTTATGGGAAGCATATCTGCAATGGCATCAAATGCCACTCTTTTGGCTTCCTGGAATGTATGTGTCCTTTCACTGCGTTTGGCCAAAGACAATTATGATGGTAGTGTAAAAGTTACACTGTGGGGAAGGTGGCAAAAATCTGTGAACCAGTGTAATTGTTACAGCATTTCTGCAGCTTTACCTGATAAAATACCAGTAGAAAAAATGCTGTGGTAATTCACAACAGAAACTTTCTATTATCAATATATGGTCAATTGCTGAAAAGACGTAAGGCGTTCAGAAATGCCAGTTTCAAAAGAGAAAGGTAGCTTCAAGTTTTTTTCTTTTCAGTGGTTCTTTAGACACTTTCATAAAAAGAGTTTGTCATTATCATTTTCCTTTCATCATTCCTTTCAAAATGTTGATGCTACCAACTTTCTGCTTTGCAGAAATAAACAATTCATGTTCACACAACACAGCCCTTTATGTCAAAAGTGTAGACATCTATAGACATGTGGTGGATTGCTCTTTGAAAGAATATCTGAAAAAAATGTATTCCAGAGATGCACTAAATTCTCTCAGGACCTTTTGGTAAATTTGACTCACAGAAAAATTTCACAAAAGAAAATAATTATTTCCTGGCTATTTTATGTTTTCACCTTTATAAGCAGTAGACTCATCTCGGCTTGGATGGGAAACATCAGCCTGAGGTAATATAAATTTTCCATTAGCACTGAACAGTTGAAGAAACTCTTAACTTCTTACATATAGCTTAGCACACAGTAGAAGCATGACTGATGCAAAGGGAAAATGTCCAATCACACCTGTGCCACAGAAAGCTTTTGCTATTTCATAGCCATCTATTTTCAGCTCAAGTTAGTATATACATATGTCTTTGCATGAGTTTTAGCATGAGTGTCAGTCCTGGAGGGTGAAAGAAGGCTTGGATTTTATTCAGGTGAAAGACAAAATAAACTCTGAAAACTGTTGAACCCATGAGGTTTGCGCTTGGCTAAGAGAAGACAGCAACTTGGCACTAACAAAGCCAATACCAAAGAGCACACTCCTCTATAATCAAAATTTTACACAGGCAATATACTTTAGTGTGCAGCTTTTTTTCTAAGTTTTAATCTCCATCCCTGAGCTACTGTTGTCTAAAAAGGAATAAAAGTGACCTTCCCTAGTTTCTGCTTCCCGGTTTTGCAGGTGAAAGATGACAAAGCAAACCAAACAAGCAGTCAGAAATCATGCTGTCAAGTCTGATAGAGCTATTTCATTCGACACTTTTACTAGAATCTGATTCAGAAAATACAGCTACAGAGAATGAGGAAACACAGATAAAGTCAATAGATACTGTGCAGTCTTAGGACAGAAAAAGCAGTTTTAAAGCTTTTATCTTTTCTTGGATGTGGCATAAGCAATGCTGATGTACCCACATGCTGCTGAGATAGGTGGTGATGCAGATTGAGCTGCTGATGGGCTGCCAGTAGAAATCTCAAGGATTAGGGCTTGAAGGGCTGTGGACTGCTGCAATATGATCAGTGACTAGTGGATGGTAATAAAATGCTGTAAATTACTGTGTGTGAGATTTACAATGGTTTTCTTCAAGTACTCAAAGTTCAGACCTGGCAGTTGAGTGCATGAAACAGATGTTTGACTGCTCCTGTGATTTGAGACCAGTATGGTGATAAACAGTCTGACAGAAACCAAGAAGCAGTGGATTCAAACAGGCTTCATGTCAGATATATATACAGTAACATATTATATGTGGAATGAGCAACTTACTGGAGACTTGGAGCTCAAGTTCTGACACTAGCTATCAATCACATGGGACTTGTACTGAGAGGTGTTTGTTTTCTGCCTACAGATAAAAATCTCCTGGGAATGACTTGAAAGATTTGCATGTAAAGCTGCCTAACAGCCTAAATGTGAGTCACGGGCTTTTCTGCTATGTCATGAAAAGTATAGTTAAAATTTATTTTTGTATATGCTTTGTAAAAAGTATATTTGCATATACTTTATATGTGCTTATGTATGTAAAAGTATATTTAAATCTCAACTTGGGCACAAAGGTAACTGCAGCTATGTACACAATATAATGATAATTTTTTTTAGTTAAAGCCACTGTTTCTCTAAATATTCCATCTCTAAGTTGTACCATTTCAAAGTCTTGTTTGTTCTTCTGAGACTCTAATGTATTCAGATGATATAATGTATCATGCTTGGTGGACACTGAATCTGAATGCAGAGGAAGATAGTCTGTCTACATCCATGTAAAAATCTGCTATCAATACACTGACAATTTGGTAGGATGAAATTGAATGTTTTTTCTTTTGTTCACATCTATTTCTGCTTAGAACTGATGTTTTTTTTTCCACTCCACATTATTGCAATTCTTAAACTTACTGTTTGAATTGTTAACTTCTTTTATTATTTTTTTTTTTTAATGCAGATGACATAATGCATTATCGGAATACATCTGAGTGAAATAGTCAAGTGTATTAGGAATTTCCTAGGATATGTGAAATTTGGATAAAGGTTCAACCCAGAGCCTGAAACACAATTGCACCCTCTCTACCCATTGAGCAATTCTAAATAAAGAAACTGCGATGACAGGATCTTCCATTCATGCTTATCAAAACACTTGTGTGTGGGAACAATAATTCACCTGCACAGATCTGATCATTTCATGAGCGTTTGGCATCATAAACATCTGATGGCACAGTTTTCGTTAACAAAAGTTAATACTAATTTTAATTAGTTTTACTTAAATCAATGAGTTAACTGCCAAATGAAAAAGAGTTACTATTTAAGTTCAAGATAGATGTGTGGTTCAGACTTAAGTTTTAAGTGCTTTGGTTACTATATGAAATTATAAATAGCTTTTTTCAGAAAACATAACCTTTTGGTAGGCAACCTGGCAGTCAGGACAAACTACAAAAAATCAGTCACTAGAATAATGGTTTCATTGATGAGCTTGGCTCGTGAGGAAAATAGGATGGGTTTTTTTCCTCAACGTTTCCTTCACACAGAAGGAGATAATGAGAGAAGAGGATGCAAGATCTGGGAGGAAATAGGGTGAAAAGTATTTTAGGCTCTGAAGACATAACTTCATAGGCTAACCAGCTGATGAAAACGGGATTAACAATGTCACCTATATCATCATTTATTTGTTCTTTATGTTTGTGAAAATCCAAATGAATAGCAGTATTTTAAAATTTAGTTTCTTAAATATTTAAAAATATGTAAAAAATTGATTGCAACTATAGTAAAAATTCTTAAAGTCTGTAGAACTTAAACCAGAGTGGCTTTTTTTTTACATTTTATCTTTTAGCTGGCTGGCATTACTAGGACATACTAAAACTAAGGAATAAATTGTGTTTATATCTATAAAAGCTTTGAGAGAGATTCGGGTAAGCTTTTCCTTTGAAAGACTGCAGAAAAAATTGCAAGGAACATCACAAATTATTGGTGGATACTGAATCTGAACAAGAAGTAAAATTCATATGTGCAGCCTGTCTATATCCCTGTAATAAATCTGGTATCTATCTGCTGAAAACTTTTGTAGGATTAAATTTGATTATTTTTTTTCTTTTGTTCAGGGTTATTTCTGCCTAGAACGCCATTCTACGTTATTGCAATTTTTAAATTTTCTCTTTGATTCATTGATTTTGTATTTTATATTTTTATTTTGTATTTTATCTGTGTACATGTTCGAGTATTTGAAGCACAAGGCATACTCTTAATGTGTTCAGCTGTGAAAAACAGAAGCTATTACATTCCTAGATTTGCTGTAAAGAACACTGACATCCATATTGGAGTAAAGATAATAAAAATAAGTTATTCTAAATTGTAAAAGATATGGTAGACTTCATGTACATAAAACCTAGTAGCTTGCATTGTTATATAATGGCAATTAAAAAGCACTATAAAGAATAAGGTCTGATTCAAAGACGACCAACAAAGCTAACTGTACAAGAAAAACAAAGGTCCTCTGAAGGAAAGATACAGCAGAAATGGAAAGAAGAGAATATTCCTGTATTTTGTATACAAATGTGGAGAACACACAGTATAAGCAGATCTTTCTGAAAGCCAAGGCAACTTGAAACTATACCACAGAGAAATCTGGATGAGAGAGAAAAATCTATATACACTTCTGAGATATTGGATTAAAAACCTCTTCCATCCACTTCAACAGGACGGCATACTGTTTTGGGTTTTGCTGGGACAGTATCACAGGCCTGCCATGGGCTGCAGGCCATTATCAGTTGGGAGGCAGCCAGGGCAGCTGCCCTAAGTTAGCTACAGCTGTAGCTCATCCCATAAACATCACACTCAGTATAAAGGAAGAAGTTTGGTGTGGATGAGGTGGTTTTATGTTTGGAGTCCTCTGATATTGTTTTTCTTCCTGCTCCTGAGGAGGCCTTCCTGTTTGTTGTGGCCACTGTATGTTTGCTGGGCTGAGTATAACTTAGTTTATTTTATTCTGGCATTGATATTAGTTTTATTGTTTCATTAAACCTGTTTTCACTTCAACCTGTGGGTCTCTTCTCCGTTTCCTGATTCTCCTTCTTGGCTAGAGAGCGGTCATCAGGTGATGGAGCAACTGTTATAGTTTAGCCCAAGATCCAGGCTAAATGTAGACAATTACAAAAGTGAAAAGCATAGAAGACTATGTGGCTTATTTGAAATTAAGATTTCTGTACCTTTTTCTTGATCTCTCTTAGCACATATTTTTCTACCTGTCCTGATTCCCCTACATTATTTCACACATGATTAATGTAGCTTTTTTTTGAGCTTTCCAATGTCTCTGACGTCTTCAGAGATCTTTGAACTAAACTCTTCTAGGCATTCCTAAAGATTTTAGGCACTCTGAAGTCCTTTTCATACCTTTATATGAAAATACTTTATATCCCTTTTGTTGTTCTAATCTGGTCACAGATTCACACAGAACCTTTATCTGCTCTTATGCCCGAGAGGTGGCATATGAATGTAATTTTTCCACAGCCCCCACTTCTGCCCACCCTTATTATCTTCTGAAGTCCCTAAGGCTTTTTTGTTTAATCCTTTTTTCATGTATTGTGGTTGTTATCTTGACTTCATCCCATTAATTGCTACCATACATCTTTATTCAATGTTATAATCTGAAAATGAATTGTAGAAAAACACTGTGGGCTTGATCATAAACAGACTTAGTTAAATGTAATTTTTCCATTAGATTTTCAGTGATTTTAGAATTAGGTGATTGTTTCCCTTTGAAATAACTTTTCAACCAAAAACAGAAAAACCCAAACAAACAAAAAAGTAGCCAGGCTTCCAGAAGAAGTTATAATGTTATTTTCTGGACTGGTCCTGAAGTTCTTTGTTCCAGCAAATCCCTGGAGGCTGGACAACTAAAGGAGCTTTGGATTAGCTGTCTGAACTAATGGCATTAAATCAATTGCTACAAGAATATATTTAGGCTGAGCATTAATAATATGAAAGGCTGGATGGCATAATGATAGAGTACTGGCCTGGGATTCTGGAGGTCTGGACTGCATGCTTGGCTCAGCCAATAACTTGCTGGGCAACCTCAGGAAAGTCACTTTACTTAGTTTTGCCTTATTAAAAAGTTCAATGTGGAAAGTGCTTTGAACTCTTCTGATGTCAAGTTTTATATCACTACTATATATATTGTAACAATGTAGGTAAAATCTATTAAATGCCAAGCAGGATGAAAGTGGTGAGGGCCTGTGGTTAAAGAACCTTTATGGAAACTGCTTAAGACATCTGTCAAAACTCTATTTCTGTAATAATTTTGTACAAGAAGTGGAAGGAACATGAAGATGCCCGAAGTATTTTTGTCTTTCAAATAGCCCTTTATGCTGATAGCAGTGGTTTAATAATGATATAGTGTACAGTGTAAGATTGAAGTTGAAGGCCGTATCAAGTGGGATTCTGAAGGAGTTTATCCTGGTTATTGCAGTAGTCAACCTTTTCACCAGGGCACAAAATAAGGTGCACCAGGAAGGAATAGAGGCAGTATCAGTGATGATGGAGAGTTCTGGCCTGATATTTAAGAGAATGATTTTATTGATAGGTACTGCTGAGAAAGCTTCAAACCTTTTTTTTTTAATGGATCAGAACCCAGCTGTCAGTACAAAGATCAGCTGCACATCACCAGTGGCAAAGAGGCAGCATTTGGTGCTACAGCAGAGAAGAAATAATCTGAGACAGCTAAGCAAGGTTCAGTTTTTGAAACTGGCCAGACTTGATCTCTCTTTGCTGGGAAGGTAAGAATGAGGTGAATCCAATGGATCCATTAAAGGTTATCTCTGAGAAAGTGTGGAGGATTTATGAAGTCCCAGACCCTGGAAAAGGGCAAATGCAACTATTTAATTTTTTTTTTCCATTTTCTTTTTTTTTTTTTTTTAAAAAAAGGAGGATTAGAGAAATTAAAGAGCAGTCAGCCTTCCCAGACAAAAATACTGAAGAAACAAAACAAAATCAAACCACAGAAGTGGGAAACAACAAAGATCTGTCAAAAGCTGCTGAACTATCAAGCAGGATCTGGTGTACTCTGGTTGACAGCAGTATTCATGTTTTCCATCAGTAACTTAGATGATGAAACAAAGGCTATGATTGGTAAATATGCAGGCAATACCACTCTAGGCAGCTTTAGTCTTGTTGCAAAATAAGGAAAAAGTTCAAATAACTTGATAATTTAGAGAAATGGTCTGAAAAACAGTGGAGTTGAAGAAGGACAAATAGGAGGTTCTGAACTCGTGCAACAATAACCAGCTATGCCAGTTCAGAATAAGCTGGGTGGCAGATCTGCAGGGGAAGATCTGGGGACTTACTAAGCCTCACTAACAGAAACACTGTCAGACTGTTGTGCAAAATACAAGCACCCACTGGGTGCACAAGGAGAAACATTCCTTGCAGTATCAGTGAAGGCACCCTGGTGAAATACTGTATGTACTTCCAATATTGTATACACCTCATGGAGGATGAGACTGGAGAATGGCAAGTGTAAGGCAGTGTGAATGATGGTACTAGTGAAGATTTAATGAACTGGTGTTATTTCCTCTGAAGAGAAAAGATGACAAAGGTGCTACATGATAATTGCCTTCAAATTCAGAAGATACTTCTGCAAAGATAGGGAATAATTTTTCTCCATGTCCAAGTGAATGAGACATGAGGTAATGAGCTAAACTCGAAGTTACCAATTTAGATTAGACATTAAGAAAAAGTTTTTAACAGTGTAGGTAGTTCAATGTGAGAACAGATTCTAAGCTTTCCTTGGAGAATCTCCATAACTGGAAATCTGTAAGAACAGGTTGGCCTAACATCTGAGTGATCACTGTGTAGTTGCTTCAGTCCGGACTTCTCTTTGGGGAGAGCAGACTAGAAGTCAGAGCAGCAATGTGGAATGTAGCCTTTTGGGCTTTCATTCCAGTTTGTTTTGGTTGTTTTTTTCTGGTGCATGGTTCTGTCTTCTGTTGCTACTTTAGTGTAATTTGTATACAGCTAGTCTATGATAGTTTCATTAGAAGGGTGATGTAAATAAAAGTGGTGAGAAAAATATATTAATCTTTGTAAAAGTACTTTACGAGCCTGAAAGCCAGTATATAAGCACAAACATTATTATGGGAAATCAGTGAATAAAGTAATAAACTAATTGAATAAAAAAAAAACCAAAAAAAATTTCTGTATTCTGCACATAAACCCCATAAAATATATATTAATCTTAAATATTAACAGACTATTTTAAGGATGTGGGTTTTTTTTTTAAAACTAATTAAGTCTCTTTCATTTACCAAAGTTCAAACAATCACAGACCTATGAAATAAAAAGTAAAGTTTATTTCTTATTGCCTATTCATGTTGCAATCCTAGCATTTGAGATGATTACATACTATATATAAACACATACCTATTATGTAATCATTTAAAGTGCTGTGAACAGCGTATAGGTAGCTCAAAATGAACACTGTATGCACAGTACAAAACATTAATAGCATTCCAGATTGTGTCACATGAGGAGAAAGTCTAATCTGTCCCCGAAATGCATTTAACTTACTCATTAGTGAGATAAAGAAAACTGATTACAGTGAACTATTTTATTTTACATTAAATAGGGGATAATCTTACTCTGTAAATTTTGGGTTGTTTTCTTAAAGACAAAACCAAAATGTTTTGAAGAATGTGATTTTAAAGCGTCTGCAGCTGGTCAATCACATTTGAATTCTATGGTACTCTTTTTATTGGTTTTACTTAGTTTTAAGATAACCTACTCCACTTCATAGGAAATAAATATGCATTTATTCTTTCTGAAATGGGAGTTGTTTCACTGGTATATGTCCATCACTCTTTGGATAGTTAAAGAAGCAATATAGATCCAGAAGAGTTACCTGAATTTTTTTTTCACTTGGAAAATTAATAGTGCAGGCAAGAGAGTTTGAAGGGAAAAGTAAGCGATCATAGCTTAAAACAGGCAAATTCATTATTCAAAAAGAAGGAAGACTGACAGTCAACCTTTGTTTGTTCATTAATGTTTACAGGATATATAAAAATACATAAGACAAATAAAAATCTCATGAACAGCCTGTTCCTTTCATTTCATAGCCAGGTTATTCAAATTTGCACTTTGTCTAACAATCTCTGCTGTAACTGGAAACAGATCTGGACGCAGCAGCAACTTAAGGAGGACATAAGGAGCGGGTCATAGAGGCAGTGTATGAAATGAATTAATGAGAGTTAATAATGTATTCCACATTTACAAGTCCTTTCATCTAAGGAGAATTTCTTGGAGAAATTTATAAACATTGCTGCAACAGAAGAAATACTTACAGCATAAAATTCTCTGGGGTACGCAAGTCCTAGCAATGTGCTATAGTAACTAGGCATCTAATGATCAAGCCACCTTAGAAAAGATGACTTCAACACCTGAACTCTGATGAATTTATAAACATTTAGATGCTTTCAATGCCTCCCAACTTCCTTTATTACAGAAGGTACAAGCACAGAGAGCTCAGTTCTGTTCTCTCACCCAGCTGGGAGCTGTTGGCACCAACAAAGCTTAAACCCGTGATGTACTGAATGTTAAAATAATCAGTTGGAAATTGAGATATCTCATACCTGCAGCACTCTACGGGATTTATATGGTCAGAATCAGGCCCAGAAATATGTCATACAGGAAGTCATGCAATTGTGACAGAGAATTGAGGCTATAACCATTCCTATAATTTTACCACAAAACTATTTTCCTGCAGTCACAGATTAATAAAATCCAGGGTAGAGCTTGGAGAAAAACAACAAACCAATAAGCTTTTAAGGATAAGTGAAAAAAAAACAAATACAGAATTTGGTCTATCTAGGATTTTTCATCCAGAGAAACAACATTACTTGGAATACTTGACCGTGTGAGTATACAAAAAGATTGAAAAGAAGTAATACTGTTTGCAAAGGTATTGCAAAAGCAAGTAAAAAAATTTTAAAAAAGGAGGAAAAGGTAGAATTATTTATTTCTGTTTCTAACCTTAATTCTGATATAAATAAATTACAAAACATTAGAGAAATTGCATTATTTTGATGGAGAGAGGATCAGACAAACCCCTCTACTTTAGTTTTCTTGTTTCTTAGGTACTTCCTGGAGGACTTGGAGAACTGTCAGACCTGTCATGAGATAGTCTTTTGCTCTCCTGCACGGGAAGAAACAGGTCAGTTGTGTGTGTGTTCATGAAAGTTTAAAGATTTTCTTTTAAATGAAAGTTCATCTCTAAGCCCAGTGGATGTGTCCTAAAACAAAGGTGGTGCCCCCAGTGAATACCACAGGAGGGCACCTTGGAGAAGAAGAGCAGTCTGTTGCTATTTGGTAGAGGGAATAAGGAGTAAGTGAAAGGATCAATAAGCGGATGTGGAGCAAAGTTGTTTTACATATATGACCAAACACGAAGTGATTGCAGAGTTGTCAGGACTAGGTTCAAGAGACATTGGCAAGCCAAGAGGAATTGGTGGAGCAAAGGAGAGCCAGGCATAGGCAGTGGGCACGCTTCACAACACAGGCTTTGTAGCAGTTTAAATTGTTTTACTGCTGAACTCTCCAAATGTAAGCCTAGATCTTGTTGACATTTGGATCTCAGCAGTTAGGGCTCCATATATGTTTTAGGACAATGTCACGGAGATGTACTTTGTGCATAAAACAAAAGATAGGAGGTTTTATCATCTTAGATCTGAGTAGTCATTTAATGACAACTCCTAAACCAGCAGCTGTTACAATTATCATCTGAAAGGTGGATTTCTTCCACAGACATCACATCACATCACCTGAGGGAAAAAAAGTAGAATTGTCTTCTGAACAAAGCAGAATGATGATTCAGGGAGATGTTTCCTGAGACTATACAGAGCAATGGACTAGATCACCACTTTTGGTTAAAATTCCTTCAGAGTATCATAATCTCTCAGTAAGTGAGTGCAATGAATTGTGGGAGCACAGCTGATGGTAATAGGCAGAGGGGGTCCACACTGTTTGAGGAAGCTTCCCAAATGTCTGAGTTATATAAAGTGAAATACAGTAAAACTTCTTGGCAGTATTTGGTGTTGGGCCCTGATGTAGAGTGAAGCTTCTCAGAACTGATGGTTTTATGGTTTCAGATAGTTCACTGGAATGCAGTTTTGGCTGGTTCAACACATCTTGGCTCAGGACCTTACTGTGTTACATCATGTTTGTACCAGTTCTTGCTTTTTGGCATTTGATTGCAGTTTCTGCCCTCTGTGCGGTAAAGGATAGCAGGAAATTGTGAAGATTTAAGTGGTAATGAATCATCATCATTGTCTGGAAGCTTAAAAGATGCTGACTACTGCCTCAAACAGATAGTCTCTTCAAGAGAGTGACTGGTGGTCAGACATCTTCACATTTAGGCAGAAGACCAGATTCAGACTGTCATTTGTCCTGTAGGTTAGAGTGGAGATGACCCATGCACTGTTCAGGAAGAAGTGTGGGGCAAGGGCTTTAGGACTTCAGCATTTCCTTATTTGTCCGGTTGTGAGTCTGAATACTTCATCCTGATTCTGACATAGGTGTTGGTGAATTTCTTTATGATCCTCTGTGATAACCCATAAATGAACATAAATTAATCTCAATCTAGCTCTGTTTTACCTGTCAGGTGAAAGAATCAGAATTAAATGTCTTAGTGAAGACCTTTTCTGGACTTGATTTATGCAGGAAACACAATCAAGATTGATTGAATATGACAGTGCTAATCTATTCTGATGTCCAAAACCCACAGTTATCTTTCAATTAGTATAAATGAAAAATGGGGGAATACACTGTGATTTCTTAAACTAAGGTGCTATACATCTGCATGTTCCTTTTGACTCAGATAATGTCCAAACTTAAAAGCAGGAGTCTGTGCTTAGTATCTCTAAGTCAGCTATGCCATCATCCCTCTGAGGAAAGAGTTTCACATTTAAACCAGAAAAGTTTTTATGAAGTGTCAAACTTCCCTGTCAATACACTTTGCCTAGTGCTTAATTCCCAGCAGAGTAAAATAAGGTGTTCCTATCTGATATTTGGATCAGACCTGCAGTGAATCATAGTACTACGGCACAGTCTATTTATTTTTTTAAATAAAAAATAATTATTATTAAATAATTCTTTTTTTTTTTTTTTAAATACAAAATAATCTCTCCTGGTTTGAGCTAGAACAGAACCAATTCTGTTCAGTAATTTTACTTTTCACCTAAGTCTCTTCTGAGGAACTGCCTTTCAGGACAGATGACCCTAAACTGACCAATGAGGGATTCCATCCCAGATGCATCATATTCAGTATCAAACTGAGGGATCACAAGAGTCAGGCTTTTCTTAATGGCTGGTGTCTGAAAGTACTCTGTCCTTTCTGCCTTTCGTCCCAATCTGTGTGTTCCTGATTCCAGTTCCTGTCTGCCACTGAATCCAGTCTGGACTCCGGGGGTGTTCCATATCAGTTTTGTGTATATTATAATATTATTGTCTTTTGTTTTTGTTGTTACTGTTTCATTAAAGCTGATTTACTTGGGTTTTTTCCAACCCGTAAGTCTTTCTCCCTTATTCTATTTTTTTCACCCTTCTGGGAAGGGAGGGGGGTGAATACAGAGTATCTGTCCTTCATTTAGTGGATAGCTCAGCCTTTATCCTTGACATGATCATATACTTTTATTTTTCTTTTGAGATCCACTCTAAGACAATTAAAATCCTATTTTTTCACTTCAGTGAATTTACCAGTAGATGGTGCCAGCAATTGCTCTATTCACGATGGTGCGATATGGTACTGACATTTGAAAAAAGCAACGTTTTGTGACAGCAGCAGGGATTACTTCTCTTTGTGAATCTATATTCTGTCAAAGAATTTATGTTTGGCCTTGCTGAAGTGCTATCATTTTCATTTAAGCTAAAGGTCCTCTGCAGCAGTCAGCTCCACAACGGGTCTCACCTCGTCAACAACAATTTCACACAAGTGTGAGATTAGCAGAGAAGCTGCTGAAACAAAAGATACTTGTTAAATACAGCAAAGGGTCAGCTACAGAAGGCTGATGCTAGATGCTTCAGAAACAAGGCTTTGAGGTGTACAGAGGAAATGCAAACTCTTATTAGGAGTGACTGCTGCCCGTGCTAACTTGTGTGCTTTGCAAACCAGGAGTTTGGCAATGATGCTCAGCGGCTCCCATGCCGTTCTTCCGTAGAGGTGGAACACAGATGAGGGACATGTACTTAAATCACAGTTACAGGGCAGGAGCCTACTGATCATCAAGCTTCCTATTAATAGATAGTACGTTTGGGAGTTGAGTTAAGAAGCCTAAAATCTCTCCCATAAATCAATAAGCTCAAAATGGTCTGAGACAGGACCTTTCTGTGATGGTATTCAATCCAGGTCCTACTGCTGAATTCTCCTCAGTTTTAAGGTTCTAAAAGAAAGAAAGCTCACAGCCACCCTTTCACCAAAATCACAGAGCCACATTATTTCACTTACTGTTTGCATAGATGGAAGAAGGCAGTAGAACATACTGCCTGGAGGAAACCTACAGGTCTGCTTCTGAGGGCTAAGCATCGAACAAAGACAGGCTGCAGGGACAGGGAGAATGCCAGCTAAGGACATGATGAACTAAGATGTTCTTCTAATAACCAGGTCTGATCTTTAAGAAGTAGGCATTTACCACTAGTCTATGTTCCCTAGCTTGGTCTTGTATTATTGTGGTGTATGTTGAAGCCGTGTCCAGGCATATAAATTTCACAAAAATAGTAAGAGAACTGGGTCTTTGGGGACCTGAGCTTAGCAGAAAAAACATTACCATTTTACAGGTGAAGTTTCAAAACTCAGATGGATTGAAAGTTATGTGGGAAACAAGTTTTCCTAGACCTTGGTTTTAGCATTTAAGTCTAAATTATTCATTTACCTTTTCCTCCTGTAAGATAACCATACTTCTATTCTCCAACTGATCAGAGAATTTTCAACAAAAATATCTTCATGAAAAGTTGAAAATGTTGTATCTGCAGTTTTGCTGGTTTGGTTTTTCAAACTGCATAGAATTCAGCAGTTCTCTGGTTGTTTCTGGGATTCCCAGCTGCTTAGCATTACATCAAGCTGCTTATTTAACTTCCTGAAGTGTGAGGTTAGGATCCTAGTTTTCAACACAAGTTTTCACTTTGAAAAGTGGGGTCAGTGACTGTATAGACTTCCAAAAAAAAAAAAAAAAAAAGAAAGAAAAAAAAAATTGTTCCCCTAGCAAGGGAGTTCTCCTCCTGAGTTTTAGCCCTAGAAAATTTTTACTTTCTCTTTCTTCCCTCCCAGGGAATGATTCACTAAGGCTACAAAGCACTGTAAAATTGTCAGACCAGATGCATATGTATAATTAATGGCATAGAACAAAGCGATAAACCCTACCCTGAAAATCCTAAACCTTTTCTTTTTTGAAGTTGCCTCCTGCATTCACCCTCCCAATTCCTGTAGGACTGTGGAATGTGATTTAGAAGCAAGTAGTTACTTTGGGGCAAGAAAATACTGTCAGTGTTTCAGTTTTCATGAGCGGAAACATTTTGAATCCTGCAAAACAATCTCTGCTAGCTCATGGCTTTCCTTTGGCCCTCATGTTTGCTTTCCTGTTTTCAAATCACGTTTCTGATGCCTACCTGAAAGCCATATAGTGAGCCTTTCATCGTTAATTAGCAGGTATTCATATGGAGAATAAGGATACAGATTTTTCATAGTTGATGATTATATGAATTTAGATATTCTTCACGTAAATTCTTAATTGTTTTGGAAATCCTTGTTTGTCAAGTTGCTTTGAGAAGCAAAGGGGAGATTTTCAAATTCTTCTGGAGAGATAGAAAAAGATCCCATTTAAGGGTCAGATGGCACATAATCAGCTCCTTGTAATTGTAGATGTAGGTCCTCTGGAACCTTAATCTTGCTTGCTTCCTGCTGTTCTTAACAACTTGAGATAAAACACACTAAACAAAGAGTAAATCACATATAGAAAAATTATTGCAAAGAAACCTGAACAATAATATCCATCAAAATAATTATTTGAAAATTGCCACTCAAGGAGTCAAGGTACCAAGCTCCATATGTTCTCAATCTGCTGAATAGTTTCATTCATGCAGCCCAAATGTGCCTTGCAGATAACCCAGGTGCAACCTTGAACATTCAAACTGAGAAGACAGACACAGGTTAAGGCCTGATAAATAAAGAAACCTACAACCTCTGAGGGAAAAATCCAGTAGGAAGTACTTCATCTAGCCTACTAAAGCCTAGTAAGCCTTTAGTAATGATCCTGTGGGCCCTTACTGAATCACAGAATGGTTGAGGCTGGAAGGGACCTCTGAAGGTCATTTTATCAAATGCAAGTGCTCAAGCAGGGCTACCTAGAGCTTGCTGCCCAGCACCACATCCAGACGGCTTTTGAGTATCTCCAGAGGGATGCTCCCCAATGGTTACACTACAGTGAAGCTTTCTGAACCAGTTATCAACCATACACTAAAGAAACACTGACATAGGAGCTGCCAAAAAAGTCTGTGCAAGGGCATGGTTTGAGGAGAGCCCTCTATCACAGACACACAGCTGTGCCTTTGGGTGTAAAGGTCCTCTTTGAAATGACTTTGAAAACTTATCAGCCACAGAATCACAGAATATTAGGGGTTGGAGGGAACCTCATCGTTTAGAAGAATAAAAGAAAGAAATCACAGCGATGCTCTTGATCTCCTTTGGGCAACAGAACATTTTGGCTTGTATTTCTGAGGGAAAATTGGAAAGTTTAAGAACTTAATTTTCAAATGAATAGTTTGAATTTTTCCTTTGGCATTGATACTAATATATGCATTATGTGTATGCCAGGTATTCTGCATGTCAGAATATCATCACTAATCTTGGGGAAGAGGAATCTATGGAGTTAGCTGTCATTTGAAAACTCTGTATTTCAGTAGGGCTGGGTATGATGTAGGAGGCCAATGATGACAGAGGCAATGCCACAGTACAGGATTACCATTCTGTGATTCTGTAATCATCTGTGTGGGCCATAGGACCGAAACTCTTGGAAGAAACATCACTATCCATTTTGTGACTGACAAAAGTTCTTGACCTTCGAAAGATCTGAAGTGAGTAATATTAAGGAGATGCCATTGTCATCGCTTCCTTTCTTATGTGACCTAATTGCATGGAAGAAGCTGACCTACAGTTAGACAAAACTGAAGAACAGTTGTCGACTATTGTTTGACGTTGTTTAGTATTTGCTGAATTTGTTGTTTAGTGTTTCTGTCGGGTATTTAATGTACATAGTAGGGTTTGTGTGAACCAAAGGGAATGGTTTCTGATGCTTGATGCAGAGACTCTAAGGAAGTCAGGAAAAGCCCACTCATGCACTTAAAATCTCAGCTCATGCACTGCCCTTGTGAAATCCAAACAGGTTTTGCTAACCTGCTGCATTTCATCTGAATATCTGCTCCGTCATTAAAGCACTGATTTGTTCTTTCTTCCTCACTGAAAATTACACTGTTCTCATGGAAACTGCCATCACTTCTTTAGAACACTGTAGCTAGGCTTCTAAACCTTTATTAGTGGACATTAATGGCATTATATGACTTTAATATAAACAGGAATTCTTGAAAACACCATCTGCTTTCACAGACTTTTATTATACCAAGAGCCTGGATTTGTGTGGCTGAGGAGACGTGTTTTACCTATGTTTTCTGAGGCAAGTGTGCAATACAGTTTTATTTCTTCCAGAATGTGTGTTATTAATTTATGGAGACTAAAGGCAGAGTGAGATCTAGAAAAGCATTTTTTAAATGGCTGTAATTCAGGCTTCTAAAAATAATACATCCAGGTTCTTCCTGTAGCCTGAGGTTTGTGGTTTTTTTATAGTTCTTTCTTGAATGAACTAGGAATTTTTTCTGTTTGGTAAGGCTACTGTTTCACTGTAATTCTGTACATGAAAAAGTACTTAGATATATCTGATCTGAATTTGTTTTTTATTTAATTAACAATTAAATGCTTTTTTTTTTCCCCCCTTTTTTTTTTCTTTCCCCAGCGAACACAGGAACTTGAGTTGACCTCATTTATTCTATTCAAAGATACAAGTACTTTACTTACACCACTGTCTTGCTCCTTAGATCATTTTAAGACAATGTGGTTTCAATTTGTACAGCCTCTCCTCATATTGTACCTATTTTTAAGCTGAGGTTCCAGCTTATTAACATCTGTGCCACTTTACAGTGCTATAGGATGCTATTAGACAGCCAGGTTACAAGGACAGAATTCAGCAGAGAGATTTCTGTTTCCTTACTCTTAGAAACAGGGCTCCAGGTACCAGGCAGAAATATTCCTCCTCAGTCTTTCAGCCTCTTAAGCCTTCCATGCTTGGTGCTTCATCTTTATTCCAGACACCAGTATAGCAGATGAGCAATTGTAAACTCTTTTCATACAGGGCTTATCTTCCCTCCTTGCTGTCTGCAGTTTATATCATACATCCGTTTTTGGCCATATTTGTACATTGTACAGAACAATTTTCCACTGAAAGAAAATAAAATTCTTGTCTTGGTTCAGAGCAGAGCTCAAGCCCACCTCTTAAGGTCATGAACTGCAGGCACCCCCTTATCTGACAGGACTGTCTTTTGCCCTTTCAGCATTTTGGGATGAGTGAGGGGAGGAGCTGCTATGTACCAGAGAGGGGTTCAGAAGGAAGGGCTGAGATGTCCCCAGCTTGCAGCAACACCGTACCGCTTGTGCACAGGTGGAACAAAAAGGGTTACAGCTATCGAGCACTGTAACAGCTTCACTTACCTGGCAGCTGAGCTCAGCCACCATCTGCTCGACTTGTCCTGGGGAATGTATTGAACTATTCATAGCAAGTTCATCATTTACTACAGAAGAGCTTAAGAGCCCTTCTTCCGCCTGGTTCCTTCATCACCCTCATCTCAGAGTGCCTTTTAGCTACAATACCTGGAAATTTAGACAAGTAGTTTCACATCTTGTAGGAGATGAAATTGAAGATTTATAGTATGAGTTATCAAATGGTGAAAGAGGTGATAGTGGTTCCTCCTCCTGCTGTTTTGTGAAATCTAATCTTACACTTCAGTCTTTGTGGGCAGTATGTTTTGGGCCAGATCAATTGAAATATTTTGTATGCAAGTGACCTTTTTGCTTACGCAAGGAAAATGGATCAAGTGTATTTGTTTCAGATGGAACAGATTTGATTTTGGGGTTTGTTTTTGAACTAAGCTTGTGGTACTGAGGACAAAATATTAAGCAGTGCCATAAAGGATACTCTGAAGTTACAATTCATGCCTGGTACACAGGGATTGGTATCAATTACCAGTATGAGAAATGAAGTGTTAGCAGCAGGGCACCTTTCTAGTGACTTTCTGAGCCAGTAATTCCATGTGCTGTTGGCAAGTGTGGGTTTCCTAATGTGTGAGGATCCAGCTTGGTTCCTTGTCTATATTTTTTAGGTGCATAATGGAATTAGAAATCTAACAAAAGAACATGAAAATGTATTTTTGAATATAGGAAAATAAAGCCTTGGTAGCATGCTCTTTTGGGACTATTTATTTATGTATAGTTAAGGTCTGCAGCCTGTATGTGTTATGTGGTGATTGCTTGTAGGGAAAAAAAATATACATTTATACATAATGAAGTAGTGCACAGTTCGTACAAGCAGATATGCTGGAAATTGAATCAGGAGAAGCAGTACTTCTTTATTCTCAGTGGTGTGCTGGGAATATATGGCTTCCTAAATTATACCTGGGCATCTCCAATAGGAACATTATTAGATGTTTCATATAAAACTTCACTGACTGTGCAAACAACCAGGATGTATTGTTAGAAATGCAGCTTCAGTGAACATTTCTCTTTTTTTCTATTTTTTTAAGCAGCATAGTTTTATGTTGTTATTTTCAATTTATGTACAATTTTCAGTATAAATAATAACAAAAAAAACCCCATTGTTTTCTTTAATGTCACTTTTCTTTCCTTAGCTTCCTCTTTCAGGCAAACAGCCAAGCCAACAGCATGGGAACAAGTGCAAAAAAACCAACAACCTCCTTTCTTGTAAGCAAGCTAGTTAGCTATGTACAATACCTTCAGCAGGCTTTGATAGAAGTAAAGTAGATTATGTATTTGCCTGCAGATTATTTTTTTTCCTCAGTCTGAATGCTTTTTAAGTTTAAGACAAATGAGTTTGACAAAATTTCTTTTTGTCCAGTATCAATTTCAGAAAATAAAGCCTTGGTACAAAATAAATGCAATGGCTGAAGAAAAAAAAAAAAAAGTATCCCAATATTCTGCCAAAGACCTAAGAATTATCAAGAGATAAATGCAGGAGATTTTTTTATCACTCCTTCTCCCTTTCCCCCCACTCCCCCCCCATCATAATTAACTACTTTCAAAGCATGTCAGATTGACAGCCCTGGAGACAAAATGTAACACTGCCTGGGCCAAAACCATATTAGATTCCTGCCTGTTAGGATGCTTCAGCTAGGAACAGAAGTGATCACTTTGGAAGTATGTCATCTCAAATCATTAATCAGACCCACTCAGCCCACGACTTCTCTTCCGAGTTGTCTAAGTAAGACACCTTTCTATCAGTTACTACATCTGCTGCCATCAAAGAAGGTTTTATAATGCAAATATATTTTTACTTATGAGTGGAGGTAAACTCTTTTTTTTTTTTTTTTTCTATATTTAATTTCTGCACCTGCTTTTAGGTTTCAATTTTAGCATATAATCAGAACATAATAATTACAAAAACACCCATGGCTGTCTATAGGTCTCTAGCTCAATCTCAGAACACCACCATAGGACACCAGAAGGCTAAAATGAAATATTTTTAGATGTGGTATTTCTGTATCCTACCAGAATATAATGAAAAGATTATTTCTGACACAGGTTGATTAATCATACTTTATATTGGAGTCTGCCCATGTACATATGATCTCTTTTCCCCAGTATGATGGAAAACAGAACCATGAATTTAGTAAACCTTTTTTTTTTTTTTCATTACGTGAAAAATTGCTAGTAGGATAATCCAGATTTAGTTCATATTCTGTAAAACTACTAACAGCATGAATTGCATTCTTTCTTTGGAATGCACAGTTGTACTTGTGGTTATTACTAATTAAGTGATTTGTTAGTGTACAAAGGATCTTACAAATATCTCCTCTTTGCTGGCAGAGCCAGGTAAATTCAGTGTGCCTGGGATTCGTAGGAGCCTTTCCCACACAACAGCATGGGCTCAGTCCCCTCCTGCAGTCAAGAGCAGCCCCTGCCTGGGTATGTGACTCTTCCTGCATGAGCCAACAGCTCTGCCAGGCCCATCAGTGCTCCATGTACACAGACCACCACCAAAGTGATGGTACATGCACTCTGCTGGAAGTTTTTCAAACACCCTTCTCTCCTCTCTGCTTTGCTGCCACTGATGGTCTCTCTCCTATTGATATGGGCTGTGGGGCAACACAAGTTCCGATGGGTCTGTGATGAGAGTTATGGTGTGTGCTCCCAAATTTCAGGAAGACCAGCCATCCTTAACTCCAGTGGAGGTCTATGGGTGACATGGAAAAGCAGACCCTGTGCAAGCTCAGAAGAGAAAGCAAAGTGATGCCTGTTTGTACATTTCACTTCTGGAGTATTTGCATGGATTTTATTGCTCAGGCCAATGCAAATTTTCCTACCATCTTTTCTTTCACCTTTTTTTTTTTTTTAAATCTACTTAAAAAGAGCCTTTTTAGACCAAAAGGCTTTTTTCTTAGAAAATAACTGTCTTTGTGCCATGTATGTTTTTGCACAGCCATCACTGCTGCACTGGAGTAGGCACAAATTTGTTTGTGAGTTCAGTGAAAAGATACTTTAAAATCAGTCCTGGTTCCACAGATGCTGTAAACATCCATTTTGATAAGTTAAAAAACATGGTTGCTTTTACTAAAAGCACTGTCTGGGATGATTTTGTTTTGATTGTTCAACACTGTTGGTGTTGAAAATAGGTATGTCAGCATGCAAAAGATGGTCCTAAGGCACTGAGAATTTTTAATAGCAGGCAAAATTCTCATTAACAGGCAATTTTAAAAAGCAATAGCATTCATTTTTTGGACTATTAAGCATATAGGGTGTTTATATTTCCAGTGAAGAATGAACTAATGGAAAATAAAATTCTGTCATGCACTAGTGCCACAGCATTGCAACATAATGTATGTGAGGCTGATTACAATTCAGCCTTTCAACAGGATTATACACGATCAAAGCTTCTGGAGTGAGAACTATGTAACTTAAATGATTGAAAACAATTTTAATGTTTAAGTTTGTCTTCTCTCTTTTTCTTTCAAGTCAAAGCTTTTTTCTTCTTAATGATGTGTTAAACTGAAAAAACAAAAACTGTCGGACTATATACCTTCCTAATTACAGGCAGATATGTTCGGTGTCACATCCATTCAACACACGCATTGGATTTTTTTTGCCTCAGATGCGTGTTGCTGTTAGGATTACCCACATCGGCCTAAAAATATCTGCTCTTCTCAGTGTCTAAGTAACAGATCAGTGCCAGGTCATGGAAAGGCGGAATGCTGTTCTTTGAAGGTAAGTCCCAGCATGTAGGACAGGATTTCCTGCTTCCTGATGGGCAGTTGTACTTCTGCCAAGAAGGAAGGCTGAACTCATCCTTGGGGACTGGAATTTTCACGTTCACCTTCTGCTAACCCTGACTTCTCTGTTAGTGATAATTCACTCTAGAAGGCCCGCTACCTGAACTAGTGATCCATCACTATCAGCACATCTCAAACTATCAAACATCTCCCATAAGACTCTTTCAGATGTCAGCTTAATGATTTTTCAGTCCCTAAAGTGTCTTCTGAATTTGTATGTTCCTGGGCACAATGCAGTTAATTCTGTAATTTTGAAAAATCTATTAATGAGACAATGAGATAATACTGAATCTCTTATTAATTAATTGTTAATCATTATCCAAAAAAGAAATAAATAACAGACTTTTGGGTTTGGTATTTCTGGAAGGCCTGATATACGATGTTGGTTAATGTTCTCTGCAGAAACAAAGGCTTCATGAGGGGCAGAGTATGTTCCTTTCAGTGACTCTTTTCACAATCACATTGATTGTGGACACACATTTTACTTCCAGCTGCTTTAACTCCTACCAAGACTCAGAAAGTTGAAATTTCAACTCATCTGTTCAACCCTTGACTTAGTTTATTATCGCAGACTCAGATGTGCAGAGGTTCTTCCGGACTTTGCAGGTTCAGTGCTAAGCTCTTGCTGCCCAGCAGCCCACCCTTCAGAGACCACTGGCAGGAGAAGGATCACTGCTCCACCGGACACCGTACTCACAGCTGAGCCATTGGAAATTAACGTGGTGTCAGCCTACTGCCTTTCCTCAATGTCACTAATCTTGCACATACGCTTTCGCACAATCGGCAGATGTGGCTGAGGAAAGACACAGCATCAAACTCAGCAGGAAATCTGCTTGCAAGTGGTATTAATAGAAAAACCACAGAGAGGAACAATTTAAGTAACTTCACTTCCTTGAAGAGACAATAATGCTGCCAGGAAAAAATTCAAAACCAAAATAAGTGGTATTGTTAGAGACATGTAAAAATAGTGTGTCCCTTTCTCTCTTTTATCCCCTCATCCCTTTTTTTCTCCCTCCATTTTCTTCCACTATTTGGATGGAGACAAATAAGAAGTATTTTGGCCATAATATCCATTAATTCTGTCGTCTTCCTTTTTAGAAATACACACTTGGTTGGTTTTTTTAAATTTTCCTCATAAGAAAATTAATTTTTGTTGATGGCCCTCTGGTCTTCCTAAAAAGAAATCTCCACTATACATAGTTACTCAAAATTAAAGGTAAAAAGGACTATTTGTTTTAGAGCTGTTATCAAACACCTTATCTCAAAAATCTATCACCATCAGAGTGCTTTAACTCTTATTAAGTAGAAATGATGCTTACATTTATGGACAAGTTCTCTAAATTAACACTTCAAAGGGGTTGGCTGATGTCAAAAGATGCACAATTTGCACAGCACTTAACCCATGCATTTTCCTGGCTTCCAGATCTCACTCTTTGGAAATCATCACGGAAAATGCTGAACTAGCAACTTTTGACATTGATATGTTGCAAAATACCTCCACAGCATGGTCAAACTCTGATGAGCTTCCAGCCTCTTGATATGCATGTTGGAAATAGTAGACTTTGCCATATTCTCCTGGGGTTTTTTTCAGGGAGACTGCCCTCAAGGCAACTTTTAACATCTGCTGTGAATACATGATATCCTTCTCTCACTGAAAAGGCAGCTTGCCACTTGCTTTAATAGAGCCAAGATAGCAGATTGGGTCAGTAGAGTCAGGCACAGCTTGGACCATCAACAGCGTAACAATCAGCAAGTCAACAAACTTCTGGTCTGAGAAAAATGAGAGATTCAGGCACAGAAATTAATGTCACAATTAAAAAAAAATACATAATAAAACCACTGGCCCTCAGTTGTTGTAGCAACACAGAATTTATAGCTAATCAAGCCGTAAACCCCAAAGTAACATTAATCATCCTACCAGCCCTTGCAACATACACTACCTTCTAAAAAATGTATTTAAAATTGCCCTCATTTCTTTTCCTGAAGGCCCCCAAGATCCTGCTGCTGTTGCTCAGTGAATGCCTCTATAAACCAAACAATTTTTCCAGCTTAAGACAGCTTTTTTCCAGTTTCTTGTGCAATAAAAATGAATCTTTAAAGTGTGCTGGTATCACTTAATTCTTTTTCTTTTTACTTTCCTTCACCAATTTGTTATGTTAGTAAACTGGTAAAACTCGTTTGGTTCATTCCTACTTAAAATTAGTAGCAGCTGTAGGTTAATGATTGTTTGGTAGTTTAGAAGCTAGTAGCGTGAAAGGAAATGCCAATTATGTCTCTGTTTTTATCTACCAATTCTGTAGTACTTTTTCTGTTCTGGTTCCACAGTTTGAAGATCTGCCTGCAAAGTCCAGTAAGACCAGTGCAGTTGTATTGTACTAATGACCTTCCTCTGAAGCACACAACAGGAAAACACCATTTAGGACAGGCTTATGACTGAACCACTGTGGAAACTTGGTCCTACTACTGCTAATAGTAAGTCACACTCTGGAACTGGTCAATGACCTTCATTTAAGTGGAAGCCACTTATCCGTGGAAGTATTCAAGGTCAGGCTGGATGGGCCTTTGAGCAACCTGGTCTAGTGGAAGGGGTGTCTGCCACAGCAGGGGGGTTGGACTGAATGATCTTTGAAGGTCCCTTCCAAACCCTCTGTGATACTTCTGGTTTTAGGCAAATGTGAAAAAAAAACCCCTCAGGATCCATAAACTAACCATACATATGGGTTTTTTTACTAATTAGTATTAAAAAAAACCCCAAACCAACAAAAAAACTATTAGTTACAGTATGAACAGGATGGAAAGAAACTGAATTTAGGAGGGAAAGGATTTTTTAAAGGGGCACCAGCTCATAGCAACTCTGTCATGAATGCAGGATGCCCATAAACTCACATCTCCATTTTAATCAGGCCCATTTTCTCCTTCACATGAAACATTGCCATCCCATCCCATACCACACCACAGGCTACTGCTGGTCTGCCTTTTGCATTCTGGTCTCTGCTTTTGATCACTTGTTTGGGTACCCTTGTGCTACAACACCTTTTACCTTTCCTTTGGTGATACTGGTCAACAGCATTCTTACCTGCAAAAAGAAGGAGAGAGAAAAGCACTTGGTACTTTCTTAGGTCTGAGACGTTCACTAGCAAGGAAATGTAAAGAATATCAAGTGATGTTTCCCCGTGCTGGAATACAGCATTTCTTTCTAGTATCTCCTAGAGCAGCTCTTCAGTGCTTCCATTCACAAGCCACGACTAATTATTTGGAACATTTTCTGCTTCTTTGACAATTTTACATAAAAGCTAGCACCAGAGTGATAGGGCAGTCTGAATTTTGACCTTGATCTGATTATTTTGCAGCACATACCACTGTGCTTACACTGGAAGATTCCCCTATGTAAAGTTTCTAAACATGGTAAATAAAGCCATCTGTTGTGGAAGCTGGATTTTTAAATTATATGCCCTGTTAAACATGTTTTGCACATGGAGCTAATAATGTCTAAAGAAACAACTGTACACCTTTCTAAAAGCAGTTCTGCTCTCCTGAGTTTACACGTTTCTGGGGCAGATATCAGACATCTAAGATAACCTATATTTTTCTTACATTTAATTCTACCAGACTGATTCAAATCTTTTCCCTTTTTATTGACCTGTCATGATTCTTTCCACTTCCTGCTTGATCTCTGTTATAAATATAAATGCAATAAATATTTTAGGAAAAAAAATAGCTCATGAAACTTGTATTTGAAAAAATAAATATGTTATATGTGTTATATGTAGTAATTAAAATATCTCAAATGAAGGAGATCTCATCAGCCTGTAGTCCAATGTAACCAGCATATTGTCTGTAGACATGAGTGAGAAGCACTTAGAGGACATAAGGGAGTATTTCCGTGGTAAGAATATACATGTTTTTTCCTAGATTTTTTAGTAAGTGTTTAAGAAAAACATTTTTTCCCCATTGATAACCAAATTTGAAGACTCCATTTGTTTAGTTAAGTTGTTGTTGAGTCAGCAAGTGATTAAATCACTATTTCCAGGACTATAATTCTGCTCTGTGCACTCTCTTCAGTCATGAAAAGTACTGGTTAGAGAGTGAACAGAAATTTATGTTGCAAATTAGCATATGGAAGGAACACTGTATGCTGTTTCATCAGTCACTTGATCACTTATGAGGTCCATATGGGTTACTTTAATGGGGTCTAATATTTGTCCTCTTTTTATTCTTACAAGAGGAGATACAACATAGTAGACACTGATGTCTCCTTAAGGAAACTGGGCAACATCTGGATTCGTGCCAGATAAGATTCTGCTCAGCTGGTTCACTTTTTATCTAAGCCCTAGAAAAGTAACAACAACAACAAAATATATATATATATAAAATATCGATAGATATGGTTTATTATTTGTGGAACAACAGTGAAGTATTTTCTATGCTGCTGTCTCGCCCTGTTAGTCCACTGCAAGCCTTCACATTTCTTGGTGATTTGGGGATTATGAACTTCTCCAGTCATGTGATTTGAAAATTTAAATTTAAATCTACAGACCAATTGTGTGCATAACACTTGCATATAAATGTACATACATTTAAATAATATATGCATTTTGCTAACGTACCAGGCAATGCTGGATCTTGCATTTCAAACTGTAATTTTCAGCTGTTAGGTATGACTGAAGTATTTGCTTTGATGACTTTAAAATGTCAAGTAGAGACAGATGAGACATATAAACCTTCTTGTTTATCTTTTAGTAAAGCACAAGCTTCTATGTTCACCCCCATACCTCTATGTTAGAAGTATCAAACACTTGAACTGAGGTTGGATTGCCTAATTAAAAAAAAATAGTTGTTTCGAATTGATAGAAAATACAACCAAATGTACCAATTTAATTAGATATAAAGAACTGGTTGAAATGCAAACATAAAAATGGCTAAATTGTTTGCCAGCTGTTTTTTATTCCTTCTCATGTTCTTTCTCACTGTAATTTTGCTTTCTTTTTTTGCTAAAGGCTTAATCCTGATACTTTTAAAATAGTACGTTCTTCCCATGACCAAATGAGATCCTGAGGGAATTATTTAAAAGAAAGAAAAATTGGGATATTTATACTCCTTGCCATTTGGCAACTAACTAAAATGTCTAAGTTAGAAGAATAGTTTCCCTCAGTTTACCATATGATTAGCTGAGAGAGGATATTCCAGTAGGCAATCCAAAATGCAAAACTAAGTTCTTGCTATGAACAGTCTTTTGGTGGTACTACATTTTTTTTACATAAGTAATGTATTTATTTAATGTATGTAGAATAGCAGTAAGCATTTTTTAACCTCTCCTTTTTTTTCCTATTTTCTTGTCACAGTGATGAAAACTTCTACCAGCTTTTGAAAGCTCTGCGGCTTCTCTCTTACTTCCAGCCTGTTACATGTGCTAACAGAGCGGGAATAAAATTGGTGCACAACACAACAGGCAGGTGAACAGGTACGTCTCACTGGCAGGACCTGCCCGTACCATCCTGGGTTGAAGAACTACATCCCCCCTTGTCATGGAACATCTTCATCCTTCTCCTGCAAGTCTATGCCCATTTTGAATGAATAATGCATTTTTCATCATCAAAAGCATTTTTCTATGGCAGCATCAAATCCTTTTTGAGTAGGAATGGAATAGAATGGAATAGGAATAGAATAGAATTCACTAGACTAGAACAGAATTCACTAGACTAGACTAGAATAGAGTACAATAGACTAGAATAGAAGAATAAACCAAACCAGCAGCTGAATTACTGTTTCTGCTTTGGATAGATAACTGAAAATCTTGGACAACTGAGTGTAAATATTCATGAAACCCATGTCACATGAAACATTTAACCAGACACAGCTGAGTCTCATCTGCAAAGCTGCTGGACATTCACACCAGCAATGGATCATCCTAGTAAACATTTACTTTAGATTTGTGGAGCTGTGTTATTTTCAGTTTAACTAGGCATTTTGTTGGGGAATTTCCTAACATTTTAAAACCTGCAGAAGAAAGAGGTCTGTTTCTCACTTCACAAGCTGTGTCAACCTCCTTTAAGGCCTCTTGTCTTTCACCCTTCAAGCAAGACCTAGTTTTGCATAATTTACACATTTTTACAATTCAGAAACTTTCTAGATGAACAAACACCACTAACTCAAGCATTCCATAAAACCAGCCAGCACTGTAAAAAAAAAAAATACTATGGGCATTAAGAGTGAGAATACAGAAAGGGCAAGGATGAAGAACTAGGGAAATACCAAAGTTCCACTGTGGCCTACTCATTATTAGAAATATTTCAGTTCATATTAGGGGTATTTAAAGCACTCCAAACTCAAACACAGGAAAATACTAAAGCTAACATTAGCTATAAAGCTAATACAGCAGAATGTGTTGATTTAAAGAATAGTTGATGATATAAATTCTGATTTTCATTTATCATATCTTTACGTGATATTTTACTGTGATTTTTACTGTAGTGCTTATTAAAAATGCAAGATATGTCATACATGAAATATCTATGTATATCCATATATGTTCTATGTGGAAATTTGAACTTTGGTTTGTAGTCACATACAATACAGCGATAGATGTATTGTTTATGGCTTCCCAATAGACAGATCTGTTCTGTTCTTTCTCCTGTATGTATTCACATCTGCCACAGCGGGAGGTAACTGGTTTAGAAATGGAGAATGGAACCTTGGGCTAAATTCTGATCTCATTTAAATCACTCAGTAATGGAGTTACCAGCTCCCTACACACACACACAAAAAAAATTTTAGTCCCCTCTCTCTCAATATGGACTTCTTTTAGTTGGACAGTTCACGTAGTTTCTCTATACAAGCACAGACACAGAGGGCACATCTCCTGTAGCATTATGAGATGCATAGGAACATTTGAAATATTTTCAGGTTTAAAATGTTGCCTTCTGTGTCTCCTGTTGAATGTAAACAATCTCATCCTTTCAGATTCTTTTCAAATGATGGCCTTTTTTGCCTTAATCACTTTTTACCACATAACTTTTCCAATACAGATCAATATCAAGAATGTTATTACTGCTGTACCTATGTGCATTATAAATAGTATCCGTGTTAGCCTTGTTCCTTATACAGCTTAGTATCTGGTTCCCCTGTTTGCTTTCACTAAGCAGAGACCTTCACTGAACTATCCATGACAATTTTGTCCAATTTCAGAGTACCTACAGTTAACTGAGAATCCTTTTAAATCTTAAGGACCCTGAAAATTGTAGAAAATAGATGGTACAGACTGGGCAGGATGGTCATAAATACTGGCTTCTTTTGGATGGTTTTAACAGTATGCCTCTTTATTTCAGCCTTAACTGTAACTGGAATCTTTGAAGAAAAATAAAATAGTAGCATTGGAGAAGAGTAGTCATATAAAAAAAATTATTTAAAAAATATAGTTAATATAAAAAATTACTTCACCAGAAAACACACAAAAGAAGGAGCAAATAATTATGTCTGTAGATCCTTTATAATTAAAAATGAGTGAAGGGGAACTCAATGTGTCAGTCACCTTGTACAGAACCTGGATATTGACAGCAGCTGAACAGTGAAAGCCAGAAGTAGGAACCATACCAAAAAAGATTAATTCTCAGTGGAAAGGTGATTTTCTCCTAAGAACAACCTTTATACTTACTGTGAAGCTAAAGAAGAGTACACAGCAGAAAATGATACCTGATAGCAACCACAACCTGACTGCTCATAAAACTGTTAACTAAGCACACACGGTATTTGCAGCTCAGAAAATGTGCAACTTTCCATAAAAATTTCAATCTGTGGGATACTATGGATATTGAAATTCATAGAAATGCTTACTCACTGCAAAAGTGCTCTGTGTCTAAATGAGATGCCTTTCATGAGGCAGTAAAATATTACAAATTCAGTATTTTTACATGCTCACTTTCAAGTTGACTTTATGCTTGCACTAATACCAACATTGGCAGACCTCTACCATTAAAAAACCCACTCATACGTGACTCCTGAAGTCTGCTTTTAAGTTCAAGTTAGTCAAAACTGAGTATGGAAGGACATCATTTTTCTGACCAGTCTTCCCTCGCAGAGGTTGCATCATTAGGTAGATGTCACACAAATGACAGAGGAGTGGAGTTTTTTCCACATTTCAACTAGGTAAGATCAAGGAGGACTGTGGAGAATCCCAGAGGCCTTGTAAGATTCCTGCAGGTACTCTCAGGAAGAATATTGCTTCTGTGAAAGACAAGAAAGGCGTAATTTTCCTTCCTGTTACTCTAATCCAGAACAACTTTTGAAGGCCTGATGTACTTTGTGAGGCTACTGGGCCATTAGGTGAGCCCCAAATACACAGTCAACACCCTGTGAATACCTCAAACTTGACATTCAGATCCCCCAAGTCCTTCTAGCCCTTTCAGCGAGGTTCTCCCACCACAGCCCCTCTAACACCTGTACTGGAGGCTGGCCATGCTCCCACCAGCTGCTCACAATTAACAATCCGCACTCCGAGGTGCAGCTGCAGCAAATCAGGGCAGACTCCCAGCCTATAAAACCCAGGCTGTGGCCCCAGTCCTTCTTTTAGCTGGAGTAGGCTTCCTCAGGGCTAGGTCTGGAGGAGACAGGAGTGTGCTTTCCCTTCCTGGAGGAAAACCTTCTGCTCAAGCTGGAGGAAGGTATGTTCATTTCTGGGGTTTGTAACTGGGGGTAGTCCATGTTGCCAACAACTGGAGCAGAAGCGGGGCTAGAGCATCTTTGCCTCCCCTCATAGGGTGTGTGCTTACCTCCTGCCTGGGTGAAAATGGTGGGGCTGCCTGTGCTTGGAGCATCCGGGTGAGGCCTGTGCCCACCCTATCAATACTGAACAGGTCCCAGCAGCACCCCTAAACACTTGTGCTCACACCAGTTCAACAAATATCTTGATGAAACCCCTGAGGACTGTGTCCCTGGGCTGCTATGCAGCCCATGGCAGGCTCTCTGCTTGGAGGGGGGAAGCAGGGCTGTGCTGTAGGGTGGGGGGGGCCTGGGTGATGGGCCGTGGTGAAGATAACTTGAAAAACCCAAATATATTAAAAAACCATCCACAAACCCCACTCTTGTTTGCCTCAGAGCCACTGGGAAGTGGTGCTAGGGCTTGGCAGTGTTTGCCTGGCCCTGGGGGCCACTGTTGAGTGCTTGAAGTGGCCTGTGTTGTATGAGCCTCACCTATGGGTGAGGCCTTGAGGACAGCAGCATGGCATACTTACAGGGCATGTCTTAGGGTTATTTTCCTGTTAATATTTTAAAATACTCCCCTTCTTAAAAGACAGGGGCTTTCTGAGCTGGAGATTTTGGTTGAACGTTTGTACAGAAAGAAATATGTAGATTTAATTATACTTCATTATAGAGGAGTTCAGGAGAACACTTGGTGTTTTTCCTGTAAACCTCCTCCCAGGAGGAAAAGGGTTTTTGTTCTTAACACTGGCTAGTCCAGCTTTGGATGCCTGAACATTTTCTTTCTCTACTATGACTGAGTGAAGCTAGAGCTGATGTTTTCCTTTTGCCTCTATGAGGCTTAAATAAAATGATAAAGCTGTGCTGCGAAGAAATGTTACTGTGTATTTACCTTGCAAAGTCATGAGTAATTATAAATGAGGGTCTCACTGTGGTGCTCAGTGTGGGTATTTATCAGGAGATGGTGATAGTGGTGGAGCCTGGTGTGTGTGCTGTTCCCAAGGGACAGCACAGGGCTCCAGATGGTGCAAATACTCTCTAACACCCAAATACACCTGCTGTGCTGTCACTGTTGGGGAACTGGCTTAGGTGGTCTTTTACATGTGGCACTCAATGTTACCAACTGAGAGCTATTTCTACAGGGGAAGTTTGGAATGGAGAAGCTTATTCATTGTTCTGCAGGATAAATTAGGTTAGAAGAGGTTCCTGTCCAAAGCAGGACGAGTTTCAGAGTTGGAAGACACTGCTCAGGTGTTGTGGGTTGATGCTGATGAGTTGCTGTTGATGTCTACTCACTGCAGGTGGGATAAAGATAGAAGAAAGGAAGAATAAAACACAGAAAAATTTTTTTTTTTGGGGGGGGGGGCAGAGCCAGGAAGAGGGCTAGTGAAGATGAATAAAATGGCTAAGTGGAAGAACAGAAAGAAGTAAAGCAGGTGATGTGGAGGCAACCACTTGCCACCTTCTGTGAGTGGGCTGATGCCCAGCCAGTTGTTGAGAAAAAGATGGCTAACAGTCCTAAAACCTCCTCTTTTTCTCTTACTGCTGAACATGATGTTATGTGATGTGGAATATCTACTTCGATGTTTTTGGTCACTTCTTGATTGTCCCCTCCCAGACTACTGCACAACCCTCAATGTATTTGCTGGTGAGGCAGAGTGAGAAATAGAAGACATATCGATTCTGTTCAGCAAAAGCTACAACATTACTGTGTTATTAGTACTGTTTTGGTCAAAATAATTAAACTGCAACACTATATGAGCTGCTATGAAGGAAACTTAACCGTATCCTGGCCAGGCCCAGTCCACATGATTGTCAAAAATCACCAGGAGTGGTGGTTCCTCTCTGGGCAGTTGGTGCCACCAGGGCCTGTCCACTCCCACTGTCGAGTTCCACTTATGTGTAATTGGAACTTCCTTTGCTGCAACCCGTGATTCTTGCTTCTTGTTCTTTCACTGACTGTCTTAGGGGAGATGAGTAGATATGTCTTCTCTGTAACCATGCTTCAGGCTGAAGACAGCAGTAAGATCCACTTCTTACAAGTCTTCTTTTCTCTGGGTTTATTAAACCCCGTTTCTACAATCTTTTTCTACACTTCATGAGTGCCAGCCTCCACTTCAGGGTGGAGTTAAAGGCCTGCTCTGTTTTTGCTTCCATTAAGGGCCAGTTGTTAGTATTTTTTGCGTGTAAGCTCAAAACTAGGCATAGTATTCTAGGTATGGCCTCACAGCTGCCAAGTAAGGTGTAGAACAACTTGGTTTTCTTTGAACTTTGTGATCCATGTGCTTTTGCCTCGTGTTAAAATCCCTGTACATATGGGATTCCTTGGACCCTTTTTTGCAGAGCTGCTTCATAGACCATCTCCAGCCTGTACAGTTTTATGGGGATATTCTGTCCACAGTGCAGGACTCTGCAGTTGTCTGCTTATTTTATCAAGTTCTATCTTTCTACTACTTTAAAGCAATAAAGTACAGCAACAGTGTAGAACAAGAGCCTCTGGTCTTGATACTGGATATTATAAATTCCTTACTCTCCTGCAGCAGGTGCATCCAAGATACAGGACTTAGCTTTAAAGTTTTGTGCCTCTTAGAAGAAAAAAAAAGGGAGAATGTCCCTTTCTCAAGTGTCTTTCAGAGTACTTTGCGAACTGCAATAAGCTACAATGCAAAATCTGAAATAGCTGGTTATATGAGTTCAGGATAATGTACCTTCCATTCCACTCACCACAGCAGATAAGGGTGACTAGCACATCAGCCTGGCACAGATAATGATCCCCATATCAGTTTTGCTGAGATACTTGGAATATCCACCCTAGTTTCAAAAGACTGTAAAATCTTACAATTTGCAGGTTTACATTCTGATTTTTTATCTATTCCTAGGGTCTGCCAGCTATATTGAAGTGATATTGTATTATGTATGGGGAAATAGAAAGCTATCATCTCCAAATAGACCATAATATTGCACCTTATTAAAAAATACAAGTGGATTTTCTGCCAGCAAACATGACTTATGATAATGACTGTTATCAATATGCAATTACTTCTGCTACCCTAGAACATATTGACATTCATTTATTTAAAGATAATGTAACACATTTGTATTCTTTGAGGTAATCCATGGATATGATTAAGTGTGAATGCCCATCTTATACCAAATAGTAAAATAAAATAATGTAATCAGACCTTCTGCAGTGCTAAAAATAGTCTGGTTTAAATTTTGAAATTTGAGCTTATTTGAAGCACCATGACAAACAACCATAAGGAAGCAAAAGTGTAACTTGAGGGCATTACTAATTCAAACATTCATTCTTTTGAGTGATATTGGGGAAACCTGTTGGTAAGGAAAAAACCCCCAAGTTTATCTGTGTGTCTGTGGGATGGAACACAGTTTGTGATGGAGAAGTCCATTTAAATGGTGAACCTTAGTGGAGGTAGAATAGGCTGGTTGAATAGGCTGTGTAGATCTGTTCTGAAGATGCAGAGGCTGGATGTGGTGATAGGCATTTAAACATTCTCCTTAGGTTTTTGGATCATCATTTAACCCCCAAAATGTTTCTATTTTGCACAGAATCCAGGGTTTTTAGGCTTCTAGCTAAAATATATGCAGCACATGCTATATATGAATACATAAGAGTGGTTCTACAGTGACAGGTTGTTTGGATGATAAACACTATGAAGTCCACTTCAGAAACACCAAACAGAACAGTCTCAATATTTTGAGCTTCCAAGCACTTGCGTTGGTAGTGTTTGAGAGAGTGAAGCTCGGTGTGTTTGGCACTCCAGTTACACAGTATAAAATGCTGCATGTGTGTCTACAACTGCTTTTTGTCTGCTCTTTTCTAATGTATCTTGGGTTTAATAAACTTTGAAAGAAGTAAAGCAAAAAATGTTGATGGTATTGGTTTCTTGAGTGAAGATTGGAGATATCCCAGTGAATTGAGGGGTGCTTCATAGAATTGTAGGTTGGCTTGGGTCAGAAGGGACCTTTAAAGATAATCTACTTCCAATACCTCTGCCCTGAGCAGGAAGGTCTTTCACTAGACTGTGTTACTCCAAGACTCATCCAGCCTGGCCTTGAACACTTGCAGTGATGGGGCATCTATGACTTCTTAGAGCAGCCTGTTCTAGTGTTGCACCACAATCATTTGGGGGGGAGGAAAATGACACCAAGACAAACCAACTTCCCTTACACACACACACACACACACACGCACACCCTCCCCAGCAACAAAGCTCATCTGGAAACATCCACCAGAACCAAAAAGAACCTCTCAAACCACACAACATAACAAACCCACCTTGGAATGAAGTCCTCTCTCATCTTTCTTATAAGCCTCTTTTATGTATTGAAAGGGCTTCCTGGGGTCTTCTCTTCTCAAGGTTGAATGTTCCCCACTCTCTTGCTCTTCCTAGGAGAGGTGCAGCAGCAGCTCCCTTCTCTGGACCTAGTCCAACAGATCCATGTCTATCTTGTACTGTGGACACCAGACTCACAGTATTCTAGGTGGGATCTTATGAGAGTGGAGTAGAGGGTGAGAACCACTTCCATTGATATGCAGCCCAGGTTTTGCTTGGCTTTCTGGGCTGACAGTGCATGCTGCTGGCCCATGTGCAGCTGCTTTTGTCCAACAGTATGCCCAAGTCCTCTTCAGCAGGGCTGTTATTGATCCTGTTGTCTTTCAGTCTCTTGTTGATACTGGGAATGGCTCTGAGCCAAATTACTGATCAAGTGAAGTTTTCTTTCCAAATAACAAAGCTGTGTTTTTGTCAAGTACTGTGGAAAGTTTAGATGCATTGCTAGAATTTTTTCTTGAATGTATGTAGATAATATAGGTGTGTAACTTGGAGTCATGCTTTGTAGAAGGACATGCTGCCTTAACAGTGATTTGTAGCTCAATACGATTCGCGGAGACTGTCTCCATTCCTTGCCTGATTCTACAGTAGATGCAGAACAAACCAGTGATTTCAAATGACTGTCTCCAGAACTTTATTCTTCAAAGCCAAGAGCAAATAAGTTATGTTTCTCAGAAATGGTTCTTTCATAACCTGAGCTTACTGGAAGGCAGCAAAGAATTTGCATGAGCGCAGTAAAGTTTAGTCACTGTAAACTCTTTTAAGTTAGGAGGGTGTTGACAACTGGAGTATCCAACTTAGAAGTCTTCCATTTGATTTGGGGCTAGTGATTTGTTCATCTATTGCTGTAGGAGTAGCTGTTCCTCTTGTGAACAATTCCTTTTGAACTTGTAATCCTTTATGTGCTGAGAGCTCCTGCTGGAGCTTGCGAATGCTCATGAAGCTGTTTCATTCATGGTAATTTGTATGTAATTCTGCATAAGTTGGAATGTACTTTGCTCTGTGACTTGACACGAACCATAGTGAAGATTTTCATGTGGAGCTTTGCTACTGTCTCCCAAGTTCTTGCTCTCTCCCTTTGGAGGATTTTCAATGTGCAGAGATCTAAAAGAGTAACACAGTAGTGTGCAAGCGGTTCAGGGCTTTTGAGACTTGCTTTAGTCAAACATCAAAGCCGATGTCACTAGTCAGTCTCGAGATTTAACTATAGCTCTGATTTTGGTGTTATCCCTGAGCTGACTTCCTTCAGTTTCTTCTGAACCTTGTTGTTGCATGAAAGGGTAAAATAATTTGGCAGAAAATAAACCCCCTTGCATTCCAGCTGGTCCTCAGATATCAGAGGGGCTGGGGGCAGTGAGGTTTAGTTTCTGAATGATGTCCAATTGGCACTATTGGTCTGGTCACATTCAGTCTGGCTGAACTACCACGGCTTGGATCCCAGTCCGGTCGCATTCAGTCCATCTGAACTAACACGGCTCCGGATTGACTGGCAGCCCCCTGCACTCCCTGACCAATCACGCTCCACGGTACCATGCAGCCAGTAAGGAGCTGACAGTGCCCAATGAGAGAACTTCTGTGACTAGCTGCATGACACGTGCAGTTTGAGAGCAACAGAAATACAAGTTTTTAGATTGACGGTGATAAATACACTGTCTGCTAAGTGTGTGTATATATTTATATATATGCTATACTAAATGTGTTAAATCAAAGAGCAGCTCAAGAAGATTTCTACATTGAAGAGTCTGGCTCTTACCCAAAGGCATCCCTAACGGGGGGAAGCAAGGTTCAACCCGTCAACTGATCCCAGGAGTCAGAGATGGTCCACGACGATGTCTTCCCCAACATCCCTCCTTACTTAAACCATTTTTATAATAATTTTTACCTTCAAGATGGAGCTTGAGTGACTCTAGTCATAAATACCTTTATTATGATTGGTGTAAATTTCTCTCGCTTAGCTTTTAAAGATGTAGATGAAGAAAATTCACAGTGCAAGCTCAGTGAGGGGTGGTTGCACTTTGGAGGTGGGTAGCCTTTGGGACGGAAGTGTGTTTTGGTATTATAATGACATAATGAGCGAAGCTCACACAAGGACAGTACTTTGTCAAAAACTGGCAGACTGTTGGCACAGGGTCACAAACAGACAGCTTATCAGTTGTAAATCATCAAATTCCCATCTTTGTTGTAATTTCACAGGGCCTGACTGTGGAATCTTCACTCCACTCCATCCCCTGTGCTGCTTGCAAGCAGTGTTGCTTAGGGAACTGTTGTGAAATGGATTTCTTGCATACCAGTTGTGCTCTACCCTGAGAGTTTCTCTGATGTTATACCTTTCCTTAATGTGTGAATAATGCTGCACCTTCAGTATGATTTTAGTTTTTAAGTCCCCTCCAGTCATTATTCCACACTTGTTCATAATCTGTCTTCTAGTTTTCTCCTCTCCACAGCTTTTAAATCTAACCTTAGTCTAATACTTCTGTGCACCAGGTAGTGCTGCTAAATTGGCCTAATGTAAAGCTAATTAACTTCTGATGTGGGACGAGTTCAGCAGCAGGCTTGATTTCCCCAGGAGTAAACTGGTCATGCCCCAGTGCACTGTCAATGAAATGGGCTGTTTCTGGACGATTAGGTTTTGCACTCTTCAGAAACACTCGGGTAGAAAATGGTACACTTTAAATGAGTACATGTCTTATGTAATTTCATAATGATGTAATTAAATATTCTTGTAGATGGCCCATCATAGTCTTTGGGCAGGGTGGGAAGTGAATGAAGAATTCTATTAGACTTTTGTACCATATTGAAGAAATGAAGGCTTTTAAAATAAACATAGTAACAATGTCTCCTGCCAGAAACTCCTGGAAAAGGCTTGAATGCTGTAATTTATTCCAAAGTGGCCACATCTCTACATACAATTTTTTTATCAATTATTGTATAAGACATTCTTGATTTTGAAAAATTGTAGTAGGTTTGACAAGCAGTTGATTGACATCATGTTGATTAAATATAATTTCCTCTGACAACCCCAGTGAGACCTCCTACTCACAGTAAATGCATGAGCTAATTGAATCTTTCTTTAAAAAAAAACAAAACCTGCTTTTGCATTTCAAACTATAAAAGTGACATCAGACCCCCTTCTCCCACACAGCTCAAGTATGTACCTTTCTGATAGCTCCTTTTGGCATGCTGCTTTAGCTAATGTCAGTGCTTTTGGTAAACGCAGCATGGTATCGCTACCGCATTCTGAATGAGAAATACAGCAATAGAGGTTTGGGGTCTATTAGAGTGGGTTTGGTTTTGTTTTGTTGATTTTTTTTTTTTGGGGGGGGGAGGGTGCTGGGAATGCTGTGGAAATGCTGAGCTCAAGCACAGAACCATCAATTTACAGATTTGGGGGGAGATCAAAAAGCTGTCATAGCTTCGTTTTATATAGACAGAATATCACAAGGTTGGATTGTTTTATTTCTGTGAAATGAGTTGTTAATACAGAGTTGCTTGGAGGGGGATAAGGTTCTACATAGTTTCATAGATTGCATACTTTATATGGAGATGTTTTGATAGTAGAAGAAAAGTACTTCAAAATCAAGGCATGATCGGAAGAAGCCTTTAATGCATATGAAAAGATGATTGTTTTAATCCCTAAATACACTGCCTTTTGTTTTAAAGAAGCCAATATAGTGTTTATTTGAGCAGATGTTACTGGTACATCCTGAATTATTTGGCAGAAGTCATCTGATTGCATTTTCTGGATACTGCTGAGAGGTTGAGGGAGAAATGCTCCTTCTGGATACTTCCACCAGCAATGCGTGCCTGTAATTTCTGCTTTCTGGTTCTATTTTCTGTTCCTGAGAATGTACTGTCTTAAGCATCTTCTACTTTGAAGGCATCTGTCTTAGTCAAAAACTCATTCTGCATCATTACAGGCACCTTCTGGAAGTCTCTAAATATCTGATAGCAGACATAACCAAATGCTATTTCCAATGTCTAAATATCTTTTACCCCATATGGATATAGCTAGAGTAGAAGCAAGTGCTTTACCATATACAGACGTATTGACACAGTCAAGTTCAGTAAGTACAATAGATGTTATAATTATAGGATAACTCAGTTGAAAAAAAGTTTGTGATACTGTCAGTCTTTTGGAAATTGTCTTTTTCATGGTAGAACATTGTCTTAGTATGCTTTGAGAAATGTATTTAGATTTTGCCCCAAGTTTTGCCTCTTCAGCCTACTACTGTGTATGGCTTGTGACTGCCAGCTCTTATTAATTGAATGGGCTTTGCTTTTGTTTGTTCTATGCACATACAGTTTCCTTTGAAGATGGAGGTGAGCTTCTCAAATTTATATTACCCCCTTCCCAATATAACCGGACACCCCAAATGGGCAGCATGAGTTTTCCACATTATACTTGTGTTTTGCCTCACTGCTTGAACTTCTAAATAGCATCATGAGCTAGATTTTTTCCGGCTATAAATGTGTTTCACTAGTCTGTTCTAATTTACGACTTCAAATGTCAGATGTCTGTAGTTTAGATGTCATGAGGTATATTATACATAGAATATCAGAAGTATTTAGTAAAAATGTAAGATGCTTGGGAACAGGCTCTCAAATGAAGATGCATCTCTTAGTTTATAATAGTGACTGAACTTTTCTACTTATTTCTTTGGAAGGGAACATTTGTAAGAACAAGATGCATTTGTTGTTTGGGCATGCTACAGAAGAATTAAGTTTTTGGAATAAGAAACCCAAAAATCACCTCAACATCCCCTTTTCTCCCTCCCCCAACTAAGAGGTTTTGGAATAGAATATTTTTCTTTGATAACTTGATTTATTACTGCTTTATTTCAGAAGGATTTTCCTAGCTGTAAAAATCTCAAAAATAGACCAAAATATCAGGCAAGCACCAATAATGAAAAATAATTTTAAGAACCCTACAACCCCAAAATGTTAACAGATTCTTTAAAAAAATATAAAAACCAAAACAAACAAAAACCAACAAAAAAACCTAAACCCTAAATATAAAATTTAAGTAACATTAAATTGCTGTTACTGCCAAGTAACATTCAACTGCTGAACCGAGCCAACTAAGCTATTAATTCCATTCTTCACGTTGTAAATTTTTTGCAGATGTTAATTAACTGTCAAGTGTGTTATCTGGTGGACAAGAGTTAACGTTATTTAATACAAAGCAATTTATATGTACTGTTATTGTTTTGTACAATAAATCAAGCTGACTTGTCTTTCCTATCCCCTTCTTCCTGGGGACCTAACAAATGAGTGTATTGGATATTCTGAAAGCCAGCATGTGTCTTTATCGAATGGGAGGGCACACAAAGTCTGGTGTTTGGTGGAGGACATAATTTGTTGCTGGTGCTTTTGGTGATGTCTTGTATTAACAATTAATGCAACACACATCTTGAAACATTTGGTGCTGATGATTCAACTCAGGTTTGCTTCTGTGTGAAGCTTTCCATGGTTTAGGATGATTTACCTGATGTGTAAGGATGGATGATGGAAACCAGCAGTGCTCTTGAAAATGCAGTTGGAGGGCTGGTGCTCTTGAAAATGCAGTTGGAGGGCTGTTGCTGAGTCTAGATGTCACCCTGGGTTCAGGGTGGGTGACCTGTCCTGGTGGTCTCTTCAAAGGATTTCTTACAGGGTCCTCTCTGTATTAAAGATGATCATGTGATTTAAGACAGGGGTCTTGTGTTTAGGTTGTTACTCTTCGATGTAGCTCTATTGAAGAATAAATTAAGTTATTAAACCACTGTAATGCCTTCCAGTATACAAGATGCACCCTGGAAGGAAAAGTAGGGCCTATGTGATACATAGTGTACGAGGCTACAGGATGTGACAGAGCCGGTTTTGTATTTGTGCTTTGTACAGAAATAGGCTCTGTCATCACTTGTATCATACGTTATAGCATATTAACAGAATGTTTAAGGCAGGTACATCTTTCTGTTCCAGCTGTGATGATTATAAATTAATTTTATCTCCATCCACACTTTTGAGCTTATTGCCTGAACATTAATTGTTATCTGGGGAATAACTTAATTGTTGGACAAGAGAAGATAATTTTCCTTTGTTGGCATGAGAATGACACTGAAAGAACTGAGGTACTTCTTACATGTTCTGATATAAATGCTGTTTGGCAAGTAACAGTAAATTTAAAAAAAAAAAAAATTAAAAAAATTAACTGGGAGTCTACACCAACTTCCAGTTTTCTCCCCCAGGAGGAATTGGCATAAACTGCGTTACCAGCCTTCAAAGAGAAATGTAAATAAAACAGTGCCCTTCAGTATTAACAAGGAAGTGAGAAGATTCACACATTTAAATACAGCATTCAGAGCCTGAATGGTAATTCATGATTGCAGATAATTTGCAAGGTGTGAGGAGTTGAGTCATTGTCATCCCTTTCTATTCACAGATTATCTGTGAGCAGGGTTCTGGGAGTTCAGAGTGAGTGGTGAGTAGCTTTCTGTTCATGTTGGGAATATGTATGTCTGCATTGCTCTGTATAATCTCAAGCACTTCACAAGCCTTGATCCATCAGTTCAGAGAAGTTAGTCTTCTATGGCAGAGCAAGAGGATGACCAAGCTGTGCAGCAACTAAAACAAGCTCTACCAAAAGTTGATTGCTTATGAAAATAACTTGTGTCTGTTCTCTCAAGAAGAGCCTCAGGAATCCTGTTCAAAGGATCTAGCTAACTGTCACTGCTCCACTAAAGTCACTACGTAAGGTAGTTCTAACCTGGAGCTAAACATCCCAAGAGGCATGCCAAAAAGTTGGGAGTACCTCACTGGTCTGTAAAAAATGGGTTTTTCTAGTTTGTATAAATTCAGATGCTTTTTTTTCCTAAGTAGTATTCAACTATCCTTTGAAGTTGCTGATATGTCCACATTGATCTGCTAATATTCAGAAAACGTGGACACATTTTTTCCTTAAGATATGCTCAGCTCCAGTGTTCAATGTGTTTTAGAGCAGACTGCTTCTGGAAACAGCTTTCTACTAAGACACAGTGAATGGGAACTGTTTGAGAGGGAAGTTGAATCTCCGTGGTTTATTTTGATTTGTCAGTCTTCTCCTGGTTTTATTCACACATTCCTAGCATTTAGCTACAAAACTTCGTTCACCTCTGAATTTTGCACTCTTTACATGCAAGTAAAATCTAGGCGAATTGTTAAATAATTGGAATTGAAAACTGTATTTTACACTGTAAACTCTTTACAACTAAAAATGTACACTGTTCATGCACACAACTACAGATGTAGTAATCATAAGATTAATGGTCATATTTAATAAGAAAAAATGAGGTTGTCAGTGTCCTTCTTCTGTGATGGTGTTGCTTATGGCTTTTCTTCAGCTAAGAACTCCATTCCTTGCAGTAAGTGAATGAATCTTGGCAGATCCTTGATATACCTGGTCAAGATTTTCAGCTGTCTTGATCTTTTAAGTGTGAAGAATAGGGTTGGCAAGGATGGTGTGTGGAAGTATTAGGGTGGAGTAGCAAAAATGGAAGCTGTTAAGACCAGTTTGCAGTTGAAGAAGCTTGCTGAAAGCCAGTTGCTGTCCCTTTGTGAGGTTTTTAGGAGACCACACCACTTCTGTTTAGACAGATGCAGTTGCAGAGTGTGTCAAGTGCTTTACCTCTTGTATCTCTCTGAGGAATTGAAACAAAACTCTGGGTCTATCTTCTCTGGAAGCAAAAGTTGAAAACTAAACTCACCCTGAACATAGGAAGTTGTGCTGGGTGTGATTGATTATTTTTTTTAATTTTATTTTTTGTTTGTTTACACAGGAAAAAATAAAGCAGGACTTGAGAAATTTTTAATTAGTAAAAGTGTGGTGTATGTGACAGATGTAAGGCCTTGGGAGAAAGCTGGCTCAGAAAGATGCCAGACAGAACAGATATGTGACCTCTTTGTTATTCTGTTACAATATGTTGCTTAGTGTCCTGTAGGACATAGTAATTTCTGATGGGTGACCAGTGGGTATTTCCAGCCACTATCAAATTAGCAGAACCTCCCTCGCTCAATTCTTCATCAAGTAAAGAAAGGCCTGTGGTGTGCTGTGAGAACAGCTTAAGATGATAGCACATAAAGGGCATTTGGTGTGGGGATTACTTAAACATGATGAGTTAGCCTTTAAATATCCCATTATTCTTGTTCTGTGCAATAACTGATGTGCAGGCAACAGCTGCCTTGGAGTCACTGGGAAGCCCTGAGTCGTACTGCTTGTGACCTTACAGAGCAGATGAGGGTCATGTAGTGGCCATGGCACTTGTCTTGACTGTTTATCACGCTGCAAAGTGCCTTCTTGCCAATGATTTTTGCCCTAAAAAAATAAAAGCTTTTGAATACTCAGTTATTCTCGAAAAGCTGCAACGCACATTCTGAGCTGATGTCAAGTTTGTGAAGGTGATCAGCCTAAATTACATATGTTATGAATCTTGGAAGGAGGAGGGTGTATCTGTTTGAGGGGAGGCTGGTGGGGAGAAACACTGATGCAGACTGGGATTCATATAGGTATCCCCTTGCTTCCAGCACAAACATTATCCGTCCTAATTGTGCAAATATTTGTAGACATGAGTAGTCAGCCATACCAGTACTTTTAGGGGAACAAATAAAACTGATATCCTGAATAAAAAGCCCACATAAGTGAATCTAAAGGCTCAGTTCTGGAGAAAGTCATGTTTAGACTTGAGCATCTGAACCTAAGTTATATCCTCCATACATAGAAACCAAAATGTGCCTGTATTTTCTTAAGGCTAGAACCAAGGTTCTGAGATCACCTGCTAGTAAAGTCTGATACTAACTTGTCAAGAACACAGAGGAAAATGCCCTCGTGAAGTGTAACAATTTGCCACACTGATCTGACTCAATGTGCATCTCCTTTGTGCCCTGATAGCTCAGGCAGCACCTCTGTGTTCCACTGTTAGGCCAGCACTGGAGGAACACACGTTCTGTCACCAAGTGATGAAGGTTTTTAATTTGCCTAAATTCTATTGGGTAATCTGTTAGTCAGCTAATTGTGTATCAAGGAATACAATCTATGTGGCTCTAATAGTTAGGATGTGGTAGAGGCATCAAACTGAAAAGGTTTGCTGTAGACTGTGTGCCATTTTCTGTTGACTCAAAAGTTTTCAGCTCGGCACGCTGAAACACTTAAATTTCTGGTATTTCAAATGGTTTATTTTTGAGATAGTTTGACATTTTCAGATTGACATTTCTAATTGTACTGTGTGAGAGCTTTCTTCGGAAGGGATATACAGCATTTTGTTTGGCATTTGTCGCAAAAGATTTTTGGATATTTTTAGAGGAAAAAATTATCAGTAAGTTCTAGGAAATGTTAAGGCTTCAAAATAAAGAATGTATTTAACAAATGTAGTTTTAAATAAGAAATCAAGTTGTCTCAGTTTCCAGAAAGGTCGGTATTCCATTTTTATTAAACTATATTTGAATGTGGTAATAACTATTATCTATGGGTCAGGTCTCCTATGTTTAGAAATTTGGATTCTATTTAAACTTTAAAAGGTGTATGAAGTTGGGTTTAAAATTTTAGTTTTGTAGTCATAGGGCTTCTGTCCTCACATACTTCATGTGGAAAGGAGAGACTTGTTGAGTAAACTAATTTTAATTAAGACAATGAATGACATTGTACTGCTTATTTCTGTTGCATTTATGTTGATGAAAGACTACAGTTGAAATACTAATTACAGAAGACATAAGTTACCTAAGAAGTTCATGAAGCTGGCAGTAACAACGGCTAAAAATCAGTGTTCCAATCTATTTCAACTTCCTTCAGGACAGGTTCTTCTTTCTAACTCATTTTCACTTTAAAATCCCCCTCTCTGTCCCTTTCTCCAAACCAAAACCTGATTCATTGATTAAAATTATTTGAAGAATTCATATTGATTTTGAATAGATCAGAGCTATGGTTTTGTCTTTCTGTGAAGTTTATCTCTGCTCTGATCACTCTTTTACCCTGCGGATCGTTCAGTTTCAAACTTACTCACATCTTGGTTTTCCCTTCCTTTGAATTCTCATATTCTTTTTGACTTCTGTCACTGGTAAATTTGGGTTTGGCTTAAAAACACTTACCTGTGAAGATTCCATTAAAGTAGATATCACCTGGAAACATGGAGCCATCACCTCTCTTGACTTCTTCTGTGCTGCCACTATTTTAGGATGATTTTTGTCCTTTTCGTCACTACTGCCTTTTCAAGTCATAAAAAACCAGACTTGCTCTTTTGGTCTGCCTGCTTTAATTCTTACCTTTATGTCTTTGATCCTTACAGACTTTCTTTTGCTTTGGAATAGTTATTTCCCCCACTCTATCCCCATCCTTTTCTTGTCATATGCCTGGTGTAGTGTGTGATATGTGAAGTTTTTTAATCACCCTTTCTGGTACTTCCTCATCTCTGAATGCAGGAACTTATTTTGTGTGTGGCAATGGTGATGCAGCAAAATGGCTCAGCAACAGCTGGGACCAGTGAAGATCGCCATGCCTTGACTACAACTTCTGTGTTTGCACTATACATGCCTGTGTTTAAAAATGTTTTCCTCTTAAACAAGAGATTACTTTTAAGTTAAGATAGTGGTGAATAATGGAAAGCACAAGGAGATCCGTCAGTGAAGTTGGAGGACAGGGCAATGAACTTTCTTGCAGATACGTATAGGTCACTCTCCCTTAGCATGAATAGCAAGATGTGGTGGGGAAAAAGGCCTGACTGAAAGTAATAACCAGTGAGTCAGTGAAGGCTGGCTTCCTAGGGTTATAAGCAATATTCTAGTATTGGCTTGAATAACTAGTGACAAATGCTGTGCATTAGAGCTTGTGTGTAGCACCAATTTTTCAACAAGAGACATGGTGAAAGGTTGTGAAAGCAAGCATTTTGATCCAATAAATCAGGAAGGTGGTGTTTGCAGATGCATTTTAAATGTAAAAGCAGAGGCAGCAGTGTTTCTCTAGACTGTGTGGAGCGTATTGCAGTAGTATAAATGGATTAAGATGAAAATAGCGGCTGTGAAAACTTGTTGCATGGATGGATAGGAAACTCCAAGCTGGAACACAGCAGAGCAATAACCAAGGCTTAACCAGATAGTGGATGAGAGGAAAAGACTTATCTGTGACATGTAAGTGATAATTTGGAGTGACAGGGAGCAGAGTAGTGGGTTGTATGACTTGGGAAAGAGTTAACTTGAGCGGGAAGGTCAGGATTTCCTTTTTTGCCTTGTTGAGCTGTAGCTCAACAGCCATAAGGAGATGACAGAGTAGAAAGATGAAAGATGAATCATTGACTTAAATGAGGGCTGTGTTGGTATTTCCAGAGAAGACTAGAGAGAGGCACAATACTAAGGGAAATGAGAATAAGAATAGGTGAAAAAGTCCTGTAGCATTCCTGGAATCCTGATTTCTTCCCCTTCGGAGAGGAAATCTGGAACACTGTCTGATATTGAACAGGGAGGATAAAAACCCCGAACAAATTTATTATGCTGATTTATCTAGTTGTTTTATAGAGGTCTCTTCCTCAAAGTACTCTTAACCTTTCAGGTTTCACCACACTCCTGTGGCGAGATATTTTGAGGAATTATTTTGAAATGTGACCTGTCAGCGTGCATCTATTTTCCTTCTAAAGCCTTGACACAATTTCTGTTCTATATCTCATCATTATCAAGAAGTCAAACTGAATCTATTTATGGTACTGGAATTCCTCAAGCAAACTGATGTAAAAAAATTCAGGCATTATGTTGTTGTAGTCCTGCATTTGTTGACTGTTCTTCTCTTCACTTGAAGACATACAGACACATTTACATAGAAAAACTTGATACTGCAAATAAGTCTCTTGACACTGATGGAACAATAGTTGTTCAGAGCAGAAGGTAACACGCTGATGGATGGTTTTCAATTCAAGTTGAAGCACAATGTTAAATGAGAAGGGAATTTCCATTAAACAAAACAGCAAGGAACTTCATCATATTGAAATACTGAGTACCTTCAGTAATGGTTTTCTGCTGCTTTGAAGCAGAAACTCTGAAGTGTAAGGATGCTACAATTGCTTCCCTGTCTTCTCGCATGGGAAAATATTGGGTTCAGCTGTACAGGTTACTTCTGATCTCATATCAATGTGCAGTAAATGCCCGAGATCACAAATACACTTCTGCTCCTTGACAAATTGTTTGCCTTTGTTAAATGAAAGATGAAGATTTCCATTTTTCTTGCTGTGTCTGAGTTGACTATTATGTTGATATCAGTGATTTTAGCGTATTCCTCCTGAAATATTTGAAGGAGAAAGCTCTAAGACACAATGGGTCTAGGACTGTCTTGCTCCTGATATATCACTTTAATGTTAGGTACACATATATCCTGATTTGTACTTTTTTCTGAACTATTCTATACCTTGTATCTTATCTCTCAGCCACTCCTGAGAAGATTGTTTCGAAAGTCTCTGTATGTTGAGAGATGTGGATTTAATCTTCAAATATCATATAACCTGTAGACATTCTCAAACTTCTCATGTCTCAAGTTAAACCCTGGCAGAAGGTCAGGCATATCAGGGTGTTCCTCAACACTCAGGTTGGGAATAAATAGGGTATTTTCAGTATTGTTCATTTGATTTAAATTTGCTCTTTTGCGTTCAGATGGACTGACAGTTGGAACTTTCTGTGCTTAAAAATGGATCTTACAAAAGCAACTTCAGCCTCCAAGAAAAAAAGTAGTAAACCAAGATTTTTTTCTTTTTCTGTTATCTTAATAAAAATATTTTAATTGATAATCTCATAGGGTTGAGGATTTCTGTGTGACAGTTTGGGGGACAGGAAGGTTTTGAAGGCTGGTTCTTAATGTAAGTCTCAATATTTGACAGGCTTGTATTTTTTACAAAGGCACAGTGTTTGCTTTCTTCAGGCATGCATGTGTATGTACATGGCAACCGGATATGGTATACACTGGCTTAGTGTTGCTCAGGCCAGACTCCTCATTACACCACTGTTCTTGGTGTTTGTGTGTTTTTTCTGTGTGTGGGACCCAGCAGCACACTGGAAATAACTTTCTGCATACAAGAGAGTGCTTTGCTGAAGACAAAAATTGTTTCTGGTCTTGTCTGTGGATAGAACAGTTGTTATTTCTTCACTTCCTGTGAGCAGGATGTCATGTAGGACTGGAGCTGCCTGCCCAGCAAGGTCTTCTTGTAAGGTAAATGGGAGATATAACTAAGTTGCTGGTGCATTGCTTCAGGCCGTGGCCTGCGCTGAATTACTTGTGTAGCAGTATTTGTCTTCTGCTGTGACTGCACGAATGGGAAACAGGCTCTCTTATTAAAGACTGATGTTATGATCAACTGGAGAAATATGGTAGTCGTGCTAGATTTTGATCAAAGTGGGTTTAAGTTCAGGTGATTAGGTACCATTTATTTGATCTGAGTAAAATTCAGCTTTTTTATTTATCTGTCTTTAAAGGAGCGAAATGATGTTCTGAGTTCTAAGAAGCCTAGCTTGCAACAACGTTTAAAATGAAGTTTATTATAATAAGCTTGTCCTTTTGACACTTGTGAAATTACTCTGAAATACCCTCAAAGATATTGATATACTGTAAGTACCTTCAGCTTTGAAAAGCACAAGTCTCCATTTAGAGAAAGCAACTGTAATTTTTTTAACTGTGTGCCTGGTTAATCCCCTCAGTCCGGATACATTCATCAGCAGCCTCTTCAATGTGCTAAGTATTTATGTACCCCGGTTGAGCTCACATGTTTTCTCCACAGAAACAATACCGAAACAGTCTGTTACATGTTAAAGGCCTTTTCATGGTGTAGAAAATGGCTTGATTGATGACTTGTTGCCACTAGGCAATAAGTCAAAATACTTGCTCAAAACTACTTTGCCGATAGCTGCCCTAGAAATGTTTTTTGTTTGTTTACTGTTGAATGGGTAGATGAAAGTAGAATTGAATAGACTGCTGATTATCTTATTGAAAAAAAAAATTCCATATATACCTCTGCCTTTAAACTTCTAAAATCCTAAACCATTTAAAACTAAAATTCTGTACAGTATAACAGCAGCCAGTAGCACCTCATTACTCTTAAAAAGCTAAATGGGAAATTATATAATCAATAAGCACTGTCTGGAGCTGGTCCAGGCTTATGCACGTTTAACTTCAGCATCCTGAGATGCTAGTTAGTGACCAAGTTGGTCAACACTGTACAGATGTAGTACCAGAGAGTGGTCTAGCTGGTGTAATTTGTAGTCAGTTAAGGATGGGCTTCCAGGGAGGAAAATGAAAGTAGAAATAGTATAGTTGTTGTCTGTGCTAAGTGACATTTGATCTGTACTTATTCCCTGATGTGAGTTTGTTATTGTGTTGGTTGGTTTGTTTTTTTGTTTTGTTTTGTGGGGTGTTTTGTTTTTATTTTTCTATTTATTATTATTACAACTTTTTCTGATGTGTCCTTTTTTCCTGATTGATTATTCCCAATCTTTCCTCCCCTGTATGGCTTCTTCATTATAGCAATTATACCTCAAAGGTTCCTTTGGGAATCATTATTTAAGTCCTGCAGATGAATGACTGACTCAGGTATGTGATGTCTGTCATAGCAGACAAAGCCAGTAGCAAAACTACAACTGGAATGTGTTTAATTAGCTGAAACATCCGTTTAAGAAGAAAATTAAATATTTAAGAGTGTGCAAAAAAATCCCAGGAAAATTGTTTCAGTACTGTGTCTGTTGGAAGAGGTACCTGTTTGTACTAATGCTTTCAACAGGCACTTGGATAACTGTAGCCTTTGAGAAATGCTTAGCTGAGGAGTTGAAGTAGTTAAGAGCTCAGATGGAGCTAACAAAGACCACCTGAAGGGAATGATGAAGGAGGAGGGAAGTTTGGACTAGTGAAGGAGCATTCTATCTAATATAAAGCAACGAACAACACCCTCCCCCCCCCCCCCCCCCCCCCCCCCCACAACCAACAACCCCCAGACAAACAACAAAAAAAAACACCACAACACACACCCAACAAACA
>WTSP01019767.1:2466-22339 GCA_025331215.1 Actenoides lindsayi
ACAGTGGCCTGTTGAGCACCCCTGCCAGTTCTCTCAACACTCTAGGATGTAACCCATCCGGCCCCATAGATTTATGCACATTGATGTTGAGCAGCAGGTCATGGACCATCTCCTCATGAGTTGTAAGGGGGTCATTGTGTCTCTGGCCTCTGTCTCTTGGCTTGGGGGAGTGACTTTCCCCAGTGCAGGTGTTTCCATTACTAAAGACTGGCAAAGAAGACATTGAGCACCTCAGCCTTCTCCTTGTCTTTTATTACCATATTGCCTCCTGAATCTAGTAGGGGATGGAGGCCCTCCCTGGACTTTCGTTTATTGTTAATGTATTTATAGAAAGTTTTCTTATTGCTTTTCACCTCTAAAGCCAGATTAACTTCTAGTTCAGCTTTTGACCTTCTAATTATTTCTCTGCATGCCCTAACAGCACTCTTATACTCATTATGAGTCATCTGCCCCTTCTTCCAGAGGCCATAGAGCCTCATTTTTTCCCCGATTTTAAGCTAAACCTCTGTATTCAGCCAGGCTGGTCTGCTATGTTTCTGACTTGTCTTACAGCACGTGGGGATGGCCTGCTCCTGTGCCTTTAAGATTTCCTTCTTAAAAAATGTCCAGCCTTCCTGGACTCCTACATCTTTCAAAACTGACTCCCAAGGGATTCTACCATGTGACCTCTGAAACAAGTCAAAGTCTGCCCTTCAAAAGTCCAGAGTGTCAGTACTGTTGCCCCCTCTCCTAACGTCTCTAAAAACAGAGAACTTAATAATTTCATGGTCACTATGCCCTAGATGGCCTCCGACTGCCACATCCTCCACAGGTCCTTCTCTCTTTGCTAACAAGAGGTCCAGCAGGGCACCTTCCCTGGTCGGTTCACTTACCAACTGTGTGAGGAAGTTGTCACCTACACATTCTAGGAGTCTCCTGGATTGTTGCTTCTCTACTGTATTGTATTTCCATCAGACACCTGGGAAGTTGAAGTCCCCCATAAGAAAACAGCAAGTGACTTTGAGATTTCTCCTAAGTGCTTATAGAATATTTCATCTCCCTCACTGCTCTGGCTGGGAGGTCTATAGCAGACACCCACAGCAATATCAGCTATATTGGCCATGCCCCTTAACCTGGTCCAAACACACTCAACCATGTTGTCACTATACTTAAGTTCCAAACATTCATAACAATTCCTAACATAGAGGGCCGTCCCACCACCTCTCCTTCCCTGTCTATTCCTCCTAAAGAGCTTGTAGACATCAATTGTGGCACTCCAGTGGTGTGAGGCATCCCATCATGTTCCTGTGATAGCCACTATGTCATAGTTTTCCTATTTCATCATGGCTTCAAGTTCGTCCTGTTTGTTGCTTATATTCTGTGCATTGGTATAGATGCACTTCAGAGGAGCTAATGATCCGGGCACCTTTTTGTGAGTGTGGGTCCCTTTTCCTACCGGACACTTCTCAGATACTTCCATGACTTGTAAAATATCAACAACTGGCCCTACCTCTTCATTTCTCATTACATGCCCATCCCTTGTCTCCACTGAGATGACAGAGCAAGAGTCCTCACTAGCACAGCACCCTGTAAGCCCTGGAATGCTTCCCATGGGCTTACTCATAGCAGGCCCAGTTATATGCCTTCCCCCTTCAAAACTAGTTCAAAGCTCTATCAATGAGCCCTTCTAACTCCTGCCCCAGAATCTTTTTTCCCCTCTCTGTGACAGGTGCAGCCTATTTGTTGCCAGCAGGCCAGGTATCTTGTATATCAGCCCATGATCAAAAAACCCAAAGCCCTGGTGATAACACCAATCTCAGAGCAACAAATTAATCTGGTTACTCTTCCTGATAATTCCCTTATTCATCCCTGCCACTGGAGGGATAGAGGAGAACACAACTTGTGCTCCTGATCCCTTAAGCAGCTTCCCCAGGGCTCTCAAATATCTCTTAATCGATTTTGGGCTTCTAGTAGTGACATCATCACTACCCACCTGAAATACCAAAAGTGCATAGTAATCTGAAGACTTCACTAGGGTAGGGAGTTTGTCTGTCACATCCTTAACTCAGGCCCCAGTGACACAACAGACTTCCCTATTAAGCGGGTCTGAATGGAATATTGGGCCCTCCGTCCCCCTCAGAAGGGAGTCACCCACAACAATGACTCATCTCATTTTCTTTTTTGGAGCCAGTTTTGAAGCTTGGTCTGGGGCGACTTGGTCTTGGTACTACCTCTGGCCTTGGTGAACTATCCACCCCACCATCACTCAGGTCCTCCTGCAGGGCTCCATACCTGTACTGCAAAAGTTGCTGGGAAGGTAGGAGAGGCCAGGAGGGGATTTGCTTGCCTCCCAGAGCAGGGACCTGTTTCTATTCACCCCAATCACTTTGGTCCCCTCCTTCTGCCTGGTGGCAAGAGAGGAGGGGATCCTCTGCTTCTTGTGAAGCCTACACACTCTGCCTTTGTCGCAGGGAGTGACTCCACCAATCTATCTCCCTCTCACGCTCCCTGATAGTTCTTAACCTCTCCACCTTCTCATGTAATTCTGCCACCATGCTGAGCAGATCTCCCATCTGCTCACAACAGACAAAGCTGTTATCAGAGATGCCACTCGCTGCCAGTGCCAGTCTCAGGCAATCCTCACATTCTGTGACCTGGAGAGGTGCATGTTTCTGGGGGAGCTCTGTCTGGGTTCCCACAGTCATTGTGGCAAGTGCAGAGATTGCTGCCTTCCACCAGGTGCAGACCATGGCTGAGCCCTGCCATGTGTCCTGCTAGCACTTTGCAGTGAGAAAGAGAAATGGCTGCTTTGCGCTCTGGTGGCTGAGAGGCGGCACTGATTTCGCCATGTTTAAAAAGCCCACAGTTATTCTGGCAATGCCCCCAGCCAAATCACCCTCTCAGCCTTGCTCACGTGATTGCTGCCGGCTCCTGCCGTCTCTCACTGCTTTTGTCTGGGGATCCCTGGCTCTGGGAACCCTTTTTGGCCTTAATCTAGTGCTTGTCTAGAGGACTTATCACTACTGTTGTCTCTGCTTTGCTCTCTAGTGTCTGAGGTCTTGAGGTTGTGGTCACTGATGTCTTGAAAACCTCCAGGTTCATATATCCCGCAAAGTCTATGGGCAACCTACTCCAGTGTTAATGATTCTCATAGCGATTCTGTTTTTAATTCCTTATCTTCAGTGTGATCCTCTCTAGTTTCAGGAGATGCCACTGTGTCTCAAACTCCCACCTGCCACTGCTGTGAAGAGTCTGTCCCTATCCCTTTGATGCCTTCCCCATAGGCACCAGGGTGGGCTGTGAGATACCCTGATGTCTTCTCTGAGGTATGCTGAACCAACCTCAGTCTCACAGACCCTCCTTGCCTTCCCTGAGCCTTTGGTTTGTTGACCTTTCTCATGTCTGGGATTCAAAACATATTACAGTACCCAGAGGAGGCCTGATGGATGTTCAGCAGAGAGGATCACCTTTGTGCTCTCTGACTAGGGGATAAAGGTAAGACAAAAAATCTTGCAAAAGTGAGCCAAGTGCTTAGTTTCACTTTTACTCAGCCTTGAAGTGTTCAGGCAGTTGGACTAGCTGACCATTGTAGGACCCTTCCAACTGGTTCGATTCTGTTCTGTTCTGTTCTGTTCTGTTCTGTTCTGTTCTGTTCTGTTCTGTTCTGTTCTGTTCTGTTCTATCCTATATGTACCACTGGGAGGAATCAAAATGTTCTACTGTCCCTATTTAGGCTGAAACTACTATTTTCACTAATAGTAAACACAAAAATTGTAGACCATATTTCTCAAAGAAACAAAAAATATATTGAATGCGATACTGACAAATATTGTATAATTTAGAAACACTACAAATATTGCATCATTCTGTTTAGGAAATTTTGAAGAATAGTTCATATTATGTAATGTTCCTAACAGTTTCCCACTATTTTCTAGCTTGATTTGGCCCCAAATTCTGAGTGGAAAATCTATAAAATGGTATGGTATTTTGACACTTAAATTTTGAAGTCCCATTTAAAACCTGCATGGAAATAGAGTGTAAAGATAGTATATTTATCTAGAAACATACAAGTTATTTTACCAAATATACTATGGCTTTCAGGTTTAGGCCTTGTTTCTCTCTATTCCTTTGAAAGAGCTCTATTGTGTCAGCTGAAGAAAGCAAACTCTAGCTTTTGGTATTGCTGCCTGTTACTATTTTCCCCGAAGAACAAGCCATAAGACAGTGGTATTATATGTGTGACATAAAAATGACACATGTTACACTAATGTAACTTTTAAATGAAAGTTAGTATCCTGTTTTCTAGTATAAGGAAAATTTATTTAATAGTAGTAACAGTTTTCTTATGGTTTTTTGGAAAGCTTGTATATTTCTTATATACAGGGGCATATTAATGTCCCAACAGCATGCAAAAAAAAAAACCAAACCAAACCCACAACTTTCTTTAAAAAAATTCCTTTTTGACTCTAATGTAGAATTTTGCAAACATACTTCCTTCATGGTAATTTTTCTTTATGATCCTGTATCTCTGACCTAAAACTATAAGATATTTTTAAGGATGTTGTTCAAGAATTTTTATTAATTTACTACTGGTGTAATTGTGTTCATTAAATAATGGTACACCCTACAGGAACCTACAGGATCCTACAGGAAAATTTTTGTATTCAGACACAGAAAACATTTTTGTCAAGTACTAAATGTAAACAAGTGTTTACAATTTTCAGACTTAAATCAGAAATTAAAGATCTCAGTCTTATTTATATACATGTGTGTTCTCTTTCCCTTGTTCTTATTCATGCCTTTTCTTTCTGCTTATCCTTTCTCTCTCATTATGTTTGCTACATTTTACTTTTTCCTTCTCCATGCCATTTGTTACTTCCCTTCTTTTGAATCTCTTACTTTGTTCTACAGTCCTTTTTGTCTGAAGGCTTGTTTCACTCTAATCACTCTGCTTCATTCTCTTCCAAAACTGTCTTTTTTATCAAAGCTCTGAACCAGGAGCCCCAAGGATCCATGTCCCACTCTCACGCGCCCACACGCAACACCTTCTCCCATCACTTCCTCCTATCTGTTGATGTTAGCTCCATGCACTACTGTCAGTCACCTTGCTGCCTCTTCTCTAGCCAGCTGCTCAGCAAAGTTTATCAAAACATCCTTTCTTTACCTGTTCAAACTAGTGGCAGGGGAAATTGCTGCATTCTGGTAAATTATAAGTTATCATGTTCCTTGCTCAATAACAAAATCATAAAAATACATAAGTCTAAGACAACAATGAGGGAGTAGGTGATGAAGTAGAGTAAGGGAGCAAGGAAGACAAAAATCACAGCAGAGTCATAGGGCATTCCTGTCTGTAATATGTAAACATTTTGGCCTGAAGAATGCCGTATGAAGACTTGGACCAATCACAGAGCCCTCTGGATCAGGTCACCAGTTTTTCAAACTGGAATCTTGCTTCTACACAATGGATACTTCCTGTTGTATAGCGCTGTCAAGCGAGACATCTGGAGGAAACAGAGGTATATTTCTCAGTATTACTTTGTTTTACTGAGCACCCTGAGGAAATCAGTATCCTCATCAGTAAAATGGGAATAATAATACTTATCTACCTTTGACAAGTGCATCATAATCTAAGGATCAAAGTGCTATATACAGCTAAGTATTTTTATTATTACTACTTTGATGTGTAAATCACAGACACAATTGACTGTAAATGTCTTTGAAGTTGTTCTGAAAAATCATATCATATTCCACTTCAGCAGTGATTTAATTTGTGGATTACTGACATGACAGACCATAAGAGGCTATTTGGAAGTATTCCAATTGGTTTTCTCAATGTGGTTGCTGTGAACATGCACTTAGTGTTCTGTAGGCAGAAAATGTCCTCAAATTATCATTACTGATTGCATCATTTTCTCAGTGAAAGAATTTGTGTAATTATAAATCTTTTTGTTAATATGATTAATTTTATGATTTGGCTCAATTATCATAAATTATATTTATAAAACAAAGTTGTTAGTCATGCAACGTAGCTACTTCTACCTTCAGACTGCTTTAGGAAGGATGCATTTCCCCTTGGAATTTGGCAGATATACTAGAGGTCAGCAGGCTATTGAGGCCTACATTTCATCAGAAAATCCAGTCAGTAGTCCTTTGACCATCCAATGGACTAAAGTTAACTGGTTGACAGTCCTATACCAAGAGGCAAATTCAAAAAGAGAAATGACCTCTTTGTCTTGCCTTTCTGGCACAACTCCTTTCCCTACGTGCAGTTGCTTAAGAATGTTATATAAGTGGCTAAAATATTTTGTTAACTGAAAACTTACATAATTCATTACTCACTAAATTGCTTTTCATCTTTACATGTTGTAAATCTGATACTGTGATTAAAAAAAAAATAAATTAAAAAAACCCCTCACTATGGAGTAATACTTACATAAACCTTTTGCAAAACCAAATAACAACTTGATGACAAAGCAGAAGTGATGTTGCGTCCTATTTTGATAAAGAAAAGCTTGGAGATTATGATACTTAAGGGATATTGCACAGGGACTGTTAAGATACTCAGACACTTTGCAAATTAAAGTATTTTTTATAGGATGAACAATGCCTGGTCATATGACCAGATAGGGAATGGCCAGAATAATTTTCAATAAGAATGAAGAATTAGACTCTGCTTCTTCTAATTTTAAATTAAAAGTGAGAGTTGTAATTGAGATTTCAATAGAAAAAAAATTATTTTAGGCTTCTGAAACCTTAATTCTTCTGTGGTAATTCTACACTAACATTTTATTTGAGTCTACTTAAAAAAAAAAAAATCTCCAGCTCCTAAAATGAATACTTTAATTTTTATTCATATTGATAATTCTGGTCATCTTTCTGCTGGAAATTATTTTTTTTTTAAAAAAACACAAGATTGCTGTTATCTAAGGCAATAAGAACTGTCATAAAAATGATTGAAATAGGCAAAGTAATAAGTAATCAATGGACAGATTTTATACTCATTGTCTTCTACTGAGAAATTAGTGACAAAAAGGACCTTTTAATTATCTAATCTATCATCCTGCCAATGTTTGTTCTTAACATTTCTAATGTTTTGAGAAGTTCGAGGTAATTCAGGTGAATTTTCTGTCACAGTGAAATGTTATGGTTAAACACTCCTGATGTCTTCCACTGGATATTAAGTTGATAACATTACTCTATTATTTGCAATACTACCCTATGGTATTCTAACCTGTATTTCTTTTTAGTATGGCATTATTCAGTCCATGAGAAATTCCAGCACATATACAGGTGGATATTTTTTAATCAAGAGAGGTATGAAAATGATGGAAAGTATACAGAAAGTTGATCATTTGATTTTAAATTGTTGAATGATTGTATCTCAATGTCTGTTTGAGTGGCTATAGTGTCTAATGAAAGTGGAAGTACAATGGTCCAGCCAGAAGGAATGTTGTGTTTTATAATAAGCAATGCAAAACAAACAATGTTTGTAGTTTACAGGGAAGAAGGTAGACACTATAGTTCTTAAAATACCACTGTAATGGTAAAGCATTACACTTTAGCCAGGTTGTGACTGCCCAGATGGCAGAGAGGAAAATAACTGTGTTTAATTTGAAAACAGTGTTACTCTGATGTGGACATGCTTGATCTCAGGTAAAATATACCTGAGAAAACTTTTAAGGCATAGGTTAATTTTGTAAAAAAGCTGGTTTGGTACAAGCACTTTTTGGTAGGACTTGGCTAATAGCATTACTGTCAGTAGTTCTCCATGCCTCTGTGACCCCATCAGGTTTCTCAGACATCTGCTGTCAGTAGAGGACAAGGAATAATAAACCTGTAGCTGAAGACACTGTGCTTAAAATTTTCTGTGATGACTTGTGGAGAACAGATGATGGAGAACATCTATTGAAAAAAGAGACACTTAAAGCTCTTTGTAAATACAACTGCCAAAGACGTATTTCTTCTGTTGACTTTTTTCCTGACTGGACACAGCTTTATTGGTCATCCTGTCTCAGCATCTCCCTTTTAGTGGGGAGAATTATTTTTGTAGTATCAATTGCTTTCTCTCCTGGTTATCATATTTTCAGGCACCCACATGAGAACATCGTTTAGGAAAATTTCATAAATGGTGTGTATATTGTAAATTACATTTAATGTCTGTTGTAATCAAACCATGGGCTTTCATCTACCTATCGTTGAATGACCCTGTTTCAGGGAATGAGCCTGAATTTTAAGGGTATAGTAACCATTATTTGCTAACGTTCAAGAAATTTCTTCACAACACAGAAAAGGCATGACAAACGAGCTTATAGTCTAAGAAGAATATTTTATGGACTTTTAATCTTCCTGATGATACATGTGATATGATCACAAGAGACACAACAAATACTTAAATGTCTAGCTTTCATTTTATTCAACAAAAATTTCAACAATGAGAGAAGTTTAATATTGTTTGAGTTATAGTTTTTCTCAGCACAGATTCTCAGAATTCAGTGTCTTTAAATTTATTTAGGAATTAAGACCAAGGTGTTTTGGGTTTTTTTTCCTGCAAGTTTAGTAACCAGAGTTCCACTCATGATGAAGTTAGACCTTTTTATGCTATTGTAATATTATACTTGACATAGAAAACATAGAGTGTGTTTTTATTCCAACAGTAACAGAATATGTTGTTTGAATCAAATGTCATTTTCACTGGACTGATGGCTCTTTAAAATTAAAAAGTTAAATCTAAATTAAAAAAAAGGTTAATTTGTTGACCTCAACTTCGTTTAATTTTTACTAATGCATTTTATGCTAATAAAACATGCTTTCTCAATAATTATAGGAGAGAAATACAAAGCTTTTAAGACTTGTACTAATCTAGCACCCTGTGGCTGCATGCTTCTAATTCTTTCATTCTAATGTACCCATTATAGACATTATACAAATAAATATGTCATAAAGAATCTATCATTTCAGCAACCCTTGACCTGAAAATGCATTAAATCATATTTTAAAAAATAAATCAGTATGATTCCTCAAAAACATTGAAAGAAAAAACTGAGTAAAATATTATCTGCTTTTTCTGATGATGGAAGCTTAAAAGGATCCAAATCAGTTGACCATGTATAGCATTTAGGAGGTGCAAGGTTACTGTACTCAAGAAATTTGTTTTAGTCCTTACATGTAATTTGGCACTTGTAACTTTCAGTGCTTTCTTTTTAAACTTTTGTAGTGGTCTTAAAATTTAGTTTTACTTAATTATACAGCAGCTATCCTCTAATTTTGCAACTGCATCACAGTTCTCTGAATAATCAGCAGAGACCCAGCCTATTAAAGTGATAGAAATCACTGTATTAGTAATTTTTATGTGAACCTGATGTTTGGGAAGAAAGTTTAACATCCTGAAACTGCAGTACAGGTTTTTGGGTATTTTATAACAAAAAAACTCTGTAAATACCTACACCTTTTTGAGACAGAGTGACTGAGTAACTGAGACAGTTTTAGTGAATAAAGGTAGTTTTACAATACACCAGAATTTAGCTCAGTACATATCACGTGGTGTAGCTTTATAGCACCAGTATAATTTCTGAACATAGTTAGATATGGATAACACCACCTCAAACCTCCAGCATAGCAAAGAGTGTAGTCCCAAAGTATACGCTTTCAGTAATACTTGTGTTCTACTGTTACAGAAAAACTCATACTTCAACCAATAGAAAAAATGCATTTCTATAGTGACAGTTCTAAATGCAGAAAAGAAAGAACTGTAGGCTTATGTCTTTCTTTTCTTTCTGTTTTCGTTCTTCTAGGTTATTTTGGTATTAAAAAAAAAAAAAAAAGGAAAAAAAAATATTTGAGGAATTGTGAGGAAAAATCTTATCATCAATAGGTTTGGTTCTTTCCACAGTGTTCATTAAACAAAAAAGTTCTTTTCATCTTGAAAATGTTAATTTTAGAAAAAAATGTTGAAAGTTCAAATAAGGATGATATTTTCATTTCTATATTTTTTCTACAGTATCAGCTGAAGTACATGAATAGCCATCATCACATAATGCATTGGAATATGGTATTTGATGTTTATACATGACTATGAACCTATGCTATAGCATAAATAGAAGTAAATAGTCATCTGAAATATTTTTCTTCTGATTTGTTTGATGCTTTTTTGAATAAGAAAATTTTATTAGTTATTTTGATTTAAAGTGACAATTCAAAAGTGACTTTGAAGATGAAAAATCATTCAAGTTTATCCATATTATCATGTACATGTGATTTTTTTCAAACAGCTCTGAAAAGCAGCTGAGAGGAAAAAAATGCAAATGTGGTTACATATCTGTTTCTCCCTTTATGAAGCCCATAAGCAAATGAAAGTTGCCCTTTTTACAAAGCAAAACCCACTCCCTAATCAGACTAGGGAAAAACCTAACTCTGACGTATGTTACACATAAACTGTAACACTAAAGCACTATCAAGTTTTTGTCAGGCAATTAAACTTTACACCAAGCTAATTCAATTTTCCTGTGTTTTATTAAGTCCTATAAAAAAACCCTAAATCCATTCTCTTCAATAAATCACAAGTTTCACAAAACATTTCCTAAGTCAGACTCCTTGTTCTGCTATTTTGATATATTAAATAACGAGCAAAGAATTTCTAGGGTCATAAATCTAGAGTGATAAAATTAATCCTATTGCTGAAAAGAAATAAATATTTTATTGCAATTTTATGAGCTTTTGTTCTCTTTTCACTTGCAAGTAGGTGTTGTTTAGTGGTACAAAGTCATTTTGCTGCTGAAAAATGTATTAGAAACAGCACAGCAGTAATAGAATTCATATCTACAAAGCTGTTCACTTCTCCGAATGTAGGTTCAAGAATATCCTAAGGAAAACTTAAAAGACAATATTGTCAGTAATAATACGACACTGATTATTCCTCTTACATTTTAGACTCCAGGAATTATTTTACTGCTATTAGTAATTTTAAAATATAAAGTGTTTGAAATTGTACCTGAACAATATCTAGACAATCAAATTCCTTAAATGCAAGTGGAACACTCAACCTCAGAAATAAGTAATGTTAATATTTCATGTTATTTCCTTTCTTTTTTTCTTATGAATGTAAGGAAATTTTAAGACTAAAGATGTTCATGTCTTGATTGCATCTTAGTTGGAGGTGCTAACATTTATGGGAATGATTCTGTTTATTCAAGCCTGACACAATCATACACTGCATTTTGAATCTATTCTGTCTGAAATATAATGCATCAGGGCATAGGGGCTCCAAATATTGTTTATCACAATTAAGAATTGTTATTTTTATCTGTAAAGATCTGATACCTTTTAATGAACACTGATGATGTTCAGCTTTGGAGTATATAAGAATTTTTTTGTTTGTTTTGTCATAGTTATCAAATGAAATGGCAGATTACTAATTCACAATTGCAATTAGCAAAGCTTTAGTTCAGGAAGACCATAGAACTGCAGGTAGAAGCTTAAAACAAGTATTAAATGTATATATATAAAGTCAACTGAAGTTTTCAAAATTATCTAAGTTTGTTGAGAGATATGTAAATGTTTAGAAAGAGAAATGTTATCAGGATATATTATAATTCAATATTTAGGCTAAATACACATGGCTACCATACATAATTCAAATGTGGTCCACTAAAATAAAGAGGAGGAACACATGTAAAATGTTGCTTTTAGCTGACTGTACTTAATGACTTATGTGTTCTCCACTGTCAAATTTTACATAAAATCCATACCAGATACCTGACTCAGATTTTCTACTTTTAGGGTTTATCAGGAAAAGAGAAGAAGAGGATGTGCGTAGAGCAAAATAATACTGCAAACCACTAGAACTGAGGAAAATACTTGAGTTCTTAAGGATAGAGCAGCAATATAAAAAAAGGATCAAGTTTACCAGTTAACAGGTTTTTTAATACTACATTTTTAAATGTACTTTAATGAAAGATCTTGAGTAGACACTACTAGTCACCAATCAGGAATGCAGCCTAGGGCTAGATTAGATCTTCTTTTTCTTTCCTGTATCAATGAATATATAGTTATTTTATAAAATATGACAGGATAAAAAGAAGATAGAGTGTCATTATCGACAAATAGGCTTAGTACAGGGCAAGCCTGACAAGAGGAAAAGCTAGGGAGGAGCTCAAGACAGTCTATTTGCTGGAGCTGAAGGAGTCTTATTTAAAGGATGGAACTGTCCACAACAGGCTGAGCTCTGTAGACACCCAACAGTTCAAAAGCAGTTTAGGAAGTACCAGTGGTCTACTTTCACTCCAACATGCAAAACTACTATAGAACAATGGTGAACTGTAGTTAAGGTTGACAGCGCTTTGTTGCCCACACCAGCACTTGAATAGCCAACCATAAACACTTTTATTCCTGAAAGGGGACTAGATTTGCACTATGCCTACTATCTCCTGACTGCCACTGTGTCTGTCAAAATTATTTCCTCCACACTGCTCAATCTCTTGTAACAAGAATCCTATGTCCTTGAAATCTCAATAGTAGAAATAGTGTAATTTAGCAAACAACTCAAATTATATTTATTTTTCTTATAGTCCCAGCTATACTATATTTTCTTATAGTCTAAGCTACTATTACAGTTTTGCACTAATTTCTTAGGGCTGAAGCCTCTGTTGTGCTATGCATTGCTGTTGTATACCTGCAGCAGCTGTCTTTTCAATGCACTACTTGCAGACTTCTTTTTCTTGGGGTGAATGCAGAGGTGGTTTGGTTTTATCTCCTCCCACTACAGTGATAAGGATATTGTTAAATGCAGAAGAATCAGGCATTTCTAAAATAGAATTGCACTGACTTTGTCAGCAACAATTTCAGATAGAAGATAGCATAGAAAATTGAAACTGGTGCAAGGAAAAATATATTATGGAAAGCAGTGGGGAAACTGTGGCATATTTTTAATGGTGTGAAATGGAAGGGATTGTAGAATAATCCTTGCTTCTGGTTTATGGCACATAAAATCACACCAGTCACTACTCCTTGTTCTTTTAGCCCTGGAGATTAATAGAATTGGGCAATTTTATTTTTTTTTTATTACTAATTTGTGAAAAACAATGGATGGTGATTTTGCTCAGCAAACTTAACATCTTTCTCTAATGTCTGTGAACTGTTAAATAGTTTAGGAAGTGTGACAGAGCTAGTGAAGTATTAATGTTATTTAGCAGATCAGAGTGTTACTATCAGTTCATATAGGTTTACTTCATCATTTCTAGCCTGCAGCTCCTTTAGCAGTGAGCTTACTAAGAAAAGCAAAAGATTTCCCACAGTGTTTATCTGATTATGTCAAGTTAGACTATCACCTGCACTCATCCTGAGCAAATGAGAGAGTTAGCTTGTCAGTTTAGCTTAGTTATTCAGTAAGATGCTTTTAAAATCTAGGCAAGTTAATAAAAATAGCTTTTTCAAGAGTTTGTATATTCCAATTTTTATTCCTTAGCAATGAAATCATGCATTTTTGCACTTCTGTTCAAAGGCAAAAACGGCAGTTATGTTTCAAACTCTCAGCCCCTCTTAGTCCATGTCCTAGACCAGCAGCAAGTGCCATAAGACTGTTCAGGTTCTCAGCAGTCATATCAGACAAAATCCTTCTCTGGTTACCATGTATACAGTCGGGAATTAATGCTTCCTAGAAATAAGTGCTGCCATCTCACCAGGGACATGTTTATTCTGTCTTTTTCATGGAGGAGGCAAGTTACAACTTTTTTGTAATCTTTTAATCATTTTATTCAACTAGAAACTCCCAAATTCATGTAGATCTGCACAAATAAGCAAAAGCTTGAAGGTGAGAGAATGCATATACACCTTGAAATATGGATTTTTTATTAATACTTTGTTATTTTGTTCCCATGAAACTCATTATGAAGTCTTCCCGAGGGAAACAGAGACACCATTACTGGTAATCACTGAGAGGAAGAGTTAAAATACTTACATTGACTTCCTAATTTTCCTTCCCCTGTGCCTCCGGCTAGTCCCATCATAAAACATAGTGTAGGGGTTTTTTTTATTATTAAAGAAGGATTTTTCTGAGACGTGAAGAGAGATTTTTATGTGGAATAAGCAGTGCAGCAATATAAAACCTGCAGGTTCTCAAAATGCATTTGGACTCTCCTGAATTGGTGGACCTGATCATTCTGTTTGTTTCTTTCACTTGAGTGGATTGTATTGTACCTCATTGAATGTTAAAGATGAGCATTACCCAGGGAGGTGGTGTACTCACCGTCCCTGGTTGTGTATAAAGAAAGGCTGGATGTGACACTTAGTGTCATGGTCTAGCCAATGTGGTGGTGTTAGGTCACAGGCTGGACTTGATGATCTCTTTTCCAGCCTCAGTAGCTCATCAATTTTACTCTATTCCTTCCAGGATCATTCTGTTAATTACTTTCACTAAGTGGATTTTATTGCACATCATTGAATGTTAAAGATGAGCATTACCTTTGCAGGATATCAGTAGATGCAGAGAAAATCACTCTCGTAAAAAACATACTTCCACCTTAGGTGTATTTTCTATAAATTATTTTATATAATAAAACTTTCAAAGTATATATATTTTTTGTTTGTTTGTTTTTTTGTTTGTTTTTTTTTTTACTAATTGAACCTAAGTAATGAATGGCTACAGGCAAGAATCTCAGGTCTGTATGAATACATAATCCCCAGCTCAAATAAACTGCTGGCTACCTGCAGGGTGCCCAGCAAAAAATGATTACAAAAGCTTATGGCAACAAATCCTGTCATAAAAAACTCACTATGTTCTGTATTTGAAACAATATTGTCACAAAACCACATTTCAGCCTTTTAAAAAACTTTTTGATAAGATTTAATGTGTCCAGTGTTAAGTGTTACCACGAAGTCTGTAAGAAACTGCAGACTCGTAGCTGAACTGAACTTGACTTTACATTAAACAGTAATTAATTTATTGCTAATGAAGAACAGTTGTTTCATTAGGGACATTAATTGTTTGATTATGGCTCTAGATATGTATTTGAGCTTTATTTAAATCTGTAAAAAATACTTTAATTTGTTTGTTTGTCAGTTTGTTTTATTAGGGGAACTGTGACATCCCTGTTAAGAGAATCAGCTTAGTTTTATACTTTCATGAAATTTATAATAGAAATTTAAATTATTCACTTTGAAAGATGACTTTTTGTTCAATATGCTTTTGCCAAGTTCTGCCCATTCTATGAATCTGCTTTTAATAAGCAGAAGCTAAGAAGCAATATGTTATCAGAAATGGAATGAGTCAGGACTATGTGAGATATTTTTTTTTTTGTCAGGTACTCTTTTAGAATTTTTGTTGATGGGAGGAGTTTGGCCACCCTGCTTTTGTCCTCACAGCTAAAAAGACACTGATGGACAGAGGGTGTTTGGAACATCTCCAAAGTGTTACACAGACAAGATAGTGGAAAACTAAAGGTCATTCCCAAAGCCTTACCTAATTCATATTCCCATAATTCTTTTTTGGAAATCTGAGAAATATGATTTCTTATCTTGAATTATGAAATAACTTGGATGAGAGATGTGACTTATTTTTGTTTGAATTAAAAGAAAAATTGTCAGTAAGATTTTTTTTCACTCTGAAATATAAAACCATCTTCTAGGATTTTTTAATGAAATAAATTATAAAAATTGAACAAAATTATATTCTTTAATTAAAAATGTTTACAAATGTTTGAAGCAAAGTAATTTCTGCAATGCTATGCCCTTTTTTGGCCATGTTCTTTTTCCTGCAAAGTGGCATTACTTAAACTGATATATCTCCAGAAATTTATTTAAAACTCACTGGAAAATGTGTACCTGGCCACAACAGTTCATAGGATAGCGGTGTTTGCTCCTGCCTAAGTTCAACATGGACACTGCTGTCTTGTTGAAGAACCAAGTTAGGTTTTACAGTGCAGATGCATCTGACTTAAACAGCTTATCAAATTTAAGCTTCCCTGTGTACTACTGAAAGGATTATGACACTGAGTGGAGAGAAAACTGACATATGGCCTCATGACAAATTATTGCAATTGGAAAACATATAGGAAGGAAATGTATGGTCATTGTATGCAAAAGAAACTGACAGACAAACTATGACATTCAAGTTGTAAACTCATTGTGTTTAAGAGTGTCTCACAAGCTGAATTAGAGCTGTGTCTACAGGGAGAGCTGAGACTGACTATTCTAATTTCTGAGAAATTTACCATGTAGTTTGAGTGGTAATCTATTGATCTTCAAGTTTAATTTCTCATTGGGAATTTTATGGACCAAAAAGTATAAGTTCTTACAAGTCTCTAAAATCTAGTTTAGGTTTGTTCCTTGACAGCCTTTTTCTTAAGGGGAACTGGTGAACTCAAACCTCAGGGCTAGGAGTTATATCCCCCAGCTTGGCCATCCTGAAGTTTGGAAACAAGTTATCTGCTGAATATGTTTAAGTGTAAGTGGATTCTTCACAGAGATATTTTGACCAGTAAGCTTTCCTTCTGATCACAGTGGGGTGCTGAAAGAACTATATCCTAAATTTTTGAGGGTTGCATATAGGTCATATACAAATAGGTCATATACATATAGGTCATATACTGAAGTCAACACAAAGGTTTCATCAGGGATCTTTTTGACTAAGATCTTTTTGGGGCATGTGAACTGTATTCCCTGCTTTTCTTCATAGAATTACAGAATCATAGAATGTTTTGGGTTGGAAGGGATCTTCAAAGATCATTTAGTCCAATCCCCCTGCCATGGGCAGGGATACCTTCCACAAGATTAGATTGCTCAAAGCTCCATCCAACCTGACTGTGAACAATTCCAGTGATGAGGCATCTACTGCTTCTCTGGGCAAACAATTCTCATGACCCTCATTGTAAAAACTTTCTTCTTTATAGTCAATCTAAATTTACCTTCTTTCAGTTAAAAACCATTGCCTCTTGTCCTGTCACTACAGGCTCTGATAAAAAAAATATATCTCTGACTTTCTTATAAGACCCTGCTATTGAAAGGCCACAATAAGTTAATTCCAGAGCATTCTCTTCTCCAGTATGAACAACAATTCTTTCATCTTTTCGTCATCAAAGAGATATTCCAGCTCTTTCCTATTCTGGGAACCCCTTTGTACCCAGTGAAATATATAGTTTTTTCTACTTTAAGCAATCTATATTATTTAATAGTGGTTTTGACAGTGTGATATCAGGTTGCTAATTTATTAACAGTTTTCAGAATTATTCTCAGTTTCAGATATTGATCCAGAGATTTTTGTGTATAAGATTCAGCATTATTTGCATGTACCTGTGATTTCTTCATTATTAAACAAACTCATTGAAGGTATCCACCATAACCTACAAATCTCAGGGAGATGTACAATCCAGTAAACAGTATCCTCAATCACATATATATGAAGGATCTTGTTATATAACTTTTTTGTGAGTTTTTCCATATTACAACAGATTTTTAGGGAAAGTTAATTTTAAAACTTCTATGTTAGTAATAGGGGTTGTGCAGCATGTTTGCTAAGCCAGTCATTACTCAAACAACTGTGGAAAATCACTGCACATGCTTGAACACAATATTACATGGCTAGAAACCACGGATGCCCACTTTGCCATCAGAACTACTTTCTGCTGTTTTTTGGATATCAGAATTAGATTCTGGACAGAATTCCATTAAAATGCACAAAAATTAATTTGACCATGCCTAAAAATCTTCTTTTATATACTGAGAGGTTTGGAATTCTGTAAAAATGTTTGATGGAATTAAACCAGCAGATACATCTCTCTATATACATATCATCTTTGCTTTCTGGAACTGTGAAAAGGATAAACACTTCATAAAATCTCCTGCCACAGAAACAAACATATTGAAATGGCTTTTTATAGAATATCGAAACAATTAAAAAAAAAAAAAAAAAATTAAAAAAAAAAAAAAAAAGGAAAAAAAGTGGGACTTGTTTCTCCTGAGGGTTCAATTATTTTGAATGCTGGTAGCAAACTTTGATTGATAAATGTAACCTTCATTTTTCCAATAATAGTTTGATTGCATAATGATCAGAAAGAGTTAGAGAATGGAAGAATAATATTTAGATTGCTACAGAATAATGAAAATTCAGAGGATGCCTTTGACTTTTACAAGGTGAGAAATTATTTCCCATTTTGATTGTGTGATGTAAAACATCTCTTCTAAGACCAGTGAAGTCTGGGTTTTGCATGATGTTCTTAAATTATTTTTCAAAATTTTAAGATTTCTCCAGCTTTCCAGCTAGAAATACACAATACAACCACAATACAATTCAAGTTATAGTGCTGGCATATGTTTTTCAGCAGCACAAATGACTGATGAAGTGGTGTGGTGACCACACATTTTATGTGAAATGTGAACGAAGAGAAGTCCCCAGCCCACAGGAAAAAAATTAGGCAGCGTTTCTATACAAAACATATTTATTATGTTTCCCAACTGGGCTTACACAAATAAACTCAACAAGGATGTTCATTATGACCTAATCTGACACCTCTATAATCTTTTTAGTTGTCCATGTACACCTTTTTTTTTTATTATTATTCCCTTCTAAAATATTTCTTAGAAGTCTGAAATCCTCCATCATTAATTTCTGTCAAATCTTCTCCTCTCTTTTCATGTAGGAGAAAGAGAGGTTATCAATCAAACAAAATAAAGATGGACTATTTAGTTTTATTATCATGAATTCCTTTCCATAAGATCCTCTTCTTCACTAAAGACAAGGGAGCTGTGACTAACCTTGCAAATAATTGCACTCAAAGAGAAGAAGTAAGAGAGAGAGATAGAAAAATTTGGATTTAAAATATAAGCTTGATGATCAAGATTTATTTTGAAAGTAAATCACTTAACAATATTTAAACCTATATTGTTTAAATTTTTTCCAGTTTACACAAGCAGCCATATTATTACTTTGAAATACTTGAATATTTTTGGAAGCCAGCAAAGTAACTGTTTCATTGCCTTTCATTATCATTGTTTCTTTCTGATTTATAAAATATTTTTTGAGGTTTGTGAGAAGTAATTTTAAAAAAAAAAATCTTAAGTGAAGAATTAGCTACACCATCCAACTTAATACATTCCAATAAGCCAAAATCTGAATAGAAAGGTATTTTATGTGTCAGAGTCATAGTAGCACAGAAGACAGAGAAAACAGCCAGATGTATTAATAACTGGTCTAAACAAGGCACACTGAAGTGAAGCTGGTTTAACCTGAACATTTCAGTAAGTGTCTATCAGGGACATGCAAACAGTAACATTTTTCAGCTTCCAGATGTAGTCTAACAGAATGCTTAAAGTCAAATTAAAGTTACCCTTAGCAAAGGTATGCTATTGCAAATGTAGTCTTCCTGCATATGCTCTCTCTGCCCTCAGTCAGCCATACTGGACAGATGTAATTTGGTGCTAATATTTTAGTTAATGAAATCACAGCTACAGTCTATGAATAACTGCAGTAAATGGTCTCAGTGTTAAATAGTGCTGTGCCTGCAGGCAAGCATGGTCAATAGATGAGCTACTGCATTACAACCTACTTTTACACTTTTTTACTGTTCAATTTTTTAACATAAAGATAGTTTTTTGAAACATGATGTGCATGCATAAAAATTAAAAATAAAGAGGTCAAGTCCTAGACCAAGATTGTAAAACTGTTTAATGCTGAAAATTTTAATTATGCTCACTAAACTGTCAATATCTAGCATCCAGACTATCACATTTCAACTCGTTTTTCTTGTTTCACATACTGAAATGAGAACATATGTGTTCAGAAATACACTGATGTATAAAACACCATATATATTCTGTTGACATCTCTGTGATATTGTCACGGTTTAGGGTCAGGGCAGCCCCTTAGACCGATAACAGATGCTCTCTGTTAACCCCCCTCCCTCCCCAA
>WTSP01019769.1:9132-24349 GCA_025331215.1 Actenoides lindsayi
CTGCTGTCCCCGCCCCGGCCGCCCCTTCTCCCCACCAACACCATTATGAAAATAAATCGTTCCATTAGCTGCATTGTTGTGGCTGTGGGGCCCAGCACTGGGAGTTATTAGAGCAGGAAGGAGGGCGTTGGATTAAGATGAATGATTTATTAAGGAAAAAGACCCTGATTAGATTCTTACTCGTCCCCTGTGTGTGGGTGCATACTCACACACCCTCTGTCCTGACGACCAGGGCACCCCAGGGCCACTCGCAGAAGGTCAGTGCCGGATGTCTGGGGGGTTTCCGCCACAGCCGTATCCTGCTGGCTGCTCCCATGGCACTGGGAGCCCCCATCTTATACTGGGACAGTGTGCGAGGTAACAGCTGATGTCTACTGCCAGACCCCCTGCACGGTCCCCAGCTAACCCTGCCTGCCCTTCCTTTGTGGCATCACCCCAGCTCTGCCTGCCCTGCAGCAGGAACGTGCAGCGGGTGGTGAGTGTGTCCTGCTGATCAGAGAGGGGATATGGGAAGGGAAAGGTGGGCTTTGGTGTGCTAGCTCCATACCCCATGCTGTGCAAGAGGCAGTTAGAGGGTGCCCCTCCAGCAGGAGGGTTGGCAGGGCTCACCCTGGCTGGAGGGAGAGAGTGTAAGCCCCATCCATGGGTCTGGGATGCTCTCTGCACCTGGGAGATGTGCGGTGGGCATGGCTGCAGGGGTGACCACTTCGCTGGGGTGTCCATGTCCTGTGGTCCTCACTGAGCCTATGCTGTCACCATGGGCCATGAGTATGTCCCTCGGCCTTTCCCGAGACAGGACAGAGATCAGAGACACGGGGACACCTGGGTGCTACAGACACTGCCTGGGTTATAAAATATCCGGGATGGAAAGAGAGTAATTTGGGGGATTGAATGATGATGCTGAGAGCCAGGGGGTTTCCAAGCCCAACTGGTGAGGTGGTGGGCTTGTGTCTGTCCAGGGGATAAAGGTACATGTAGGGGGTGGTTGTGTGAGTCTCTCTGTCCATGTCCATACAGGCACAGCAGGCTGTGGTGTGACACCCAGAGGCAGCTGCCTGCTAAAACACCTCCGTCCCTGCCCAGGGAAGCTGCCAAACACAGGCAGAGGGGCTCCGGGCCCCTGCAATGGAGGGGGGCTCCCAACGTTGTCCCCACATGGGTGCCACAGCTGAGAAAGGGGAAGGAGGTGAGGAGCTTGGAACAGAGCAGGAGGTGTGGATGGCTTTTAGGGTGCAGAATGGGCTCTGCAGTCCACATCCTCCTGGGGCTCCTGTGGGCCTGGGGCCAGGGTGCTTGGACCCCCCCCAGCACTGTTACAGAAAGAAGGGTGCCTCCAAAGACCAACAGCATTCCAAAAAGCCCATAAACTAAATTAAGCTATTGCAAGTGACTCCAGGAGGCTGGTATGGGCTCCTTATGGGGGCATCCACCAGCTGGCAGTGTGTGGGGCTGAACTGGGCTGGGCAGACTCTCCTGGGCTTTTCTGGGGGGCAGCTATGGGTCAGTCTGCCCTCACTGGGAGGGGGAACTCTGCAACCTGCTGTGCCACTGCCTGCAGGCCCAGGTATTTCAGAGTGACTCTTCTCATCACCATCACAGCCCAGGCCATGGGGACCTGTTTGGACCTGGAGCTCCTAGATGATGGGGACAAGCCCCCTCCTTGACCAGATTTATTGCCCCATCTAGGAGGAAGGTTTGACCTTGGAGTCCCACAGGATTCCTACCCTGATGTCATCTCCTCCCTGAGCTGCTCAAAGGTGTAGTTCCCACAAACAGGAGATGTTTTCGGGGTGCTCTGCTCCCACTCCCCAAGCCCCGATGCTCCACATCTCTCCTTACCAGGACTCTAGCACCCAGTATGCCAGCTCGGGGCCAGGACTGTGGTTGGCTGGTGCTGCCATGGCAGAAGGCCATGGGGTGAGGGACAGACGGGAGAGGCGGAGACGGGGAGGGGGTTCCCACTTGTTAACAACACTGGACCCTGTAGCCTTTTCAAGGCTCTGAATAGGAGGTGGTACCTCTCCTCCCCTGAATTTGGGGCTGGGGGGTGTTGGTGCTGATTTAACATGCTCAGACAGGGATGGTGTGGGACACGTTATCCCAGATGGGAACATGTGGGGGGTTTCTCCTGCTGCCACATGCCCTTCCTCTCCCTCCCGCCCACCATTCACATGGTAATGAGTACAAATTGATGGAGAGACATCTATTGTGGTACCCTGCAGCTTGGCCCTTCTGCCGGCCACCCACCAGCATTCCCATCCATCACCAACCAGATGAGACCCTGGTGGGATCCCCACGCCCAGGACTGGCACTCTGGAAGACGGAGATGATTCAGCTGCCCATGAGCTCTCTTGGGTCTGAGTGACAAGAGAAAGGATATCCAATGAAGGAAGAGCCCTCCATAAGTCCTGTCTGTCAGCTGGACATCATTTTGTTCTCACCAGCCTTGCCATGGGGCTTTATGAGGTTATGGGGGGACTTAATAGAGATTCAGAAAGACTCTAGACTCTTATTAATTGGTGTCCCCTCTTCTCACTGCTCTGGGGCCAGACCAGAGCCAGGACCCTCACACACTTTCCCTGCTTCCACCCCAAAGCAACCCCCAATATCCTGCAGCATGCTCCTAACTGGACGAATATCTGTTCCCACATTCTGACCGATACCCTTAAAACCTGATTCTTGAGATGGATTGCCCACAGCATCACGTAGCACCCCGAAGGGCACATCCTCTCCCCATGCACCCCCTGCTTCCGGTTCCCCCCCCACACCTTCAACGGCAGCCTGATTGAAATTTCACTCAGTAAAGCTTCTCTCAAAAGGCTGTCCACATGCCCCACCCCCCGGGGACCAATTTGTCCTTCTTTGTAATAAGAACCTAATTAAATTAGCTCAGCCGCCTCACAGAGCCAATAAATTAGCTGTGGTGATGAAGGCTCTTGCTGACAGCCTGCTGCCGAATTGCTCTGCACTAGACATGCTGTGGGGTCCAGGGAAGGCCCAGGGGGGACCCTGCTTCCAGTTCCCCCAGTGATACCAGGGCAGGGCAGCTTGGGGGTGGGGAAGGGAGTGCACAGAGAAGTGCCTGGGTGGGACAGGTATGGGAAGGCTGTGGGGGATGCTGACTGGCGGTCTTCCCTTCAGCTGGCATGGAGATGTGGTGGAGGGGGAACAGGGCTGGCAAGGGGTGAGGGGACAGAGCCAGCAATGACTAGTGCTAGTGACGTTGGAAACCCAGTGTACAGGGTAGGAGGTCCATTTTCTCTGGGAAGCACTGGCTTAGTGGATATTGTGGTGTCAGAGATGATGAGGAAGGGTGTCATAGCATAGCCAGGTGCTGGGTCCAGACAGGGCTGGAGAGGTGTCCCTGTCAGTCCCACAGTGGCAATCCCTCCCACATCCTGCCCCACTTATCCTAGTTTCCAGGTGGCCCATATTACCGCTGGTCCCATGTAGGCTGGTTCATTCCTGCAGCCTCTGGCTGCCCACCTCCCCTGGGTACAGGGAAGTGGGGAGGAAGAGCTCACCCTTACTGGTGGGGGTCAGTGGGGTGGCCAAATCTCGCTCTTAGAGAAGTGCAAGATGCCCTCTAGCCCTGCCTGCCCTGTTTATGATGGGCAGTAAATGTTCCCGATCTCTGCCTGCCCTCCCCACCCCAGAGCTCAGAGTGCCCACCTGGGAGATGACAGATTTATTGGGCCATGTCCCCGACCAGGAAGGGTACATCCAGTGAAGAGACAAAAATACACCTGCTGTCGGCCACGCTCGTGCTTTCTCACTTTGCCCTGGACAACAATCACCATAAAAACTGTGCTTTAAAATAATCTTTAAATAATTTCTGCTTTTTGTTAAAAAAAAAAAAAAAAATACCGCCCCAACCAAACAGCTTTTCCCCCACCCACTCCTGCCTCACCCTGCATGTGCCCACAATGCCTCCCATCTATGGTACATACAAAGAGCAGATAAATAAATAAAGACACGTGATGCTGCAGAGGGTATATGGGTCACAGCCCCCCCTCTCTGGTCCCCTCACCTCCACTAACGTGGAGCCAGGGGAGGACGAAGCTCTAGCTAGGATTTGGCAGGGAGGGACCGTGGCTGCAGCTCTGATGGGACTCCCCCCAGGTCCCGGGAGCCGGTGAGCAGCAATGAGTTACCCTGAGGGTTTGCGGTGCTGGGGGGGTCGGGAAGGTCATCCCAGGCAGAGTCTGGAGCTTGGGGAGTTTTTTAGCTTCGGCGTGGGAAAGCCATGGCTTAGGGCTGAACCAGCCCAGGGTGGGGTGCCTGGGAAGCAAGGGAGGGAGCGCTTTCTCCCCAGTCGCTTTACTTTCCCTGGCTGCGGGAGGCTGGGACTGCAACTCCGGCTCTCCCCACGCCGGCTCCCACCGATGCGTGCCCATGCCTGCCACTCGCACTCTCCTGTCCCCGCACCCGGCTCCGCAGCACCGTCTTGCCAGCCAGAGCCCCCTGTGCTGCCACAGCGTCCCAACAAGTATGCCCGCCCAAGTGGCTACTGGACTGGCTTTGGGGTTCCGCTCCCCAGTCTCTTGCTCCAGCAGCATTTATGTCACCAAGTCAGGGGTCTCATGCCAGAGCTGTGCTGGCTGCTCCAGCCCTGCCCATGCTTGGGCTGGTTTTGGGTGCCTCCCTGCGCCTGCAGGCAGGGCTAAGGGCAAGGCACAGTCCCAGTACCTGGGTCACTCCTCCCAGCTGTCACATCCCAGGGGTGGGAATGGCATCACCCACACTTCTGACCCGACCACCCAGCAAAGGGCCCCAGGGCCCCTCTCTCAAAGCCCTCCCACCAGGTGCAGGCAGGCTGGGAGACCCTTGGGAGCAGCCTGCAGCCAGGGGCTCTCTCCTCTTCCTGCTCCCCCTTGTCTACCAGACCTCCGTCATTAGCTAATTCTGCACACGCACACGCACATCACACACACACACACACAAATAGCAGCATGTGGATCCAGCTGGGGGCACCCCCCCGTTCAGCGGGGGACCCTTCATGCCTCCCCCCTGCCCCCAGGAACAGGGGCTGAGGAGGGGGCAGTGGGCATGGAGGAGGCACACCAGGGAGTCCTGGTGCTCCCCAACCAGGAGGTGGCTCTGCTCCAAGCAGGCAGGACTGGAGGCATCTCCCCATGGGCACCTAGCTTCGGGAGGGGATGCTGGCTCCCAGTGAGCCATCCCGCAGCCACCACCTCTGCCAGCAGCACTGGCTGTGGACAGAGAGCACCCTCAGCTCTCTGCCTGGGGTATTCCCAGAGGGTGGAAGCTGTCGGGTGGCAGGAGCAGCCTGCCCAGGCGGTAGAGCAGCCCTGAGTACCAGTGCATGCCGTCCCCCTGTACCCCGGGCCACCCCACCAGGCTGTGGTAGAGCCGAAGTGGCCAGAAAGCCAGCTGCGCCAGATGTTGCTCCTGCACCAGGGCAAAGCACGAGGCCACCACACCGTCCACCACCAGCGTCCCATGGTGCGTCAGCGGGGCATAGACTCCCATGTCCCTCCGGTCCCGCACCCCAACCACCTCGGCGGGCTGCAAGCCACCCTCCCCTGTAGCCACAAGCACAAAATGTCCAGGGCGCACATGGCTGGCAAAGGTGGGGCGGAAGCGGGCAGCAGGCACCGAGGCGTTCTCAGCCACGAAGAGCAGGTGGGTGGGAGTCAGGGCCAGGCGCCGAGGTGGCTCCCGTGTCTCGATGACATGGAAAGAGGTGAGAGCATGAGGCTCCTTGTCCAGGAAAGCCAAGAAGTCGCTGTAGATGGGCCTGCCTGCCCTGTCCATTGCCAGCACCCGCTGACCCGGGCGTAGGGCCCACAGTGGCGTTCGGGCACCATTCTCCAGCGTCGCCAGTGCCCTCCCGGGGAAGCAGCCCCCTGTCTTCGCAGCGGCTGAGTGCTCTGCGCAGGGAGAGAGAGGACAGGAGGGTTACCCATCTGCCAGACCCCCAGCATCACCCTTCCATGATGCACAGAGACCCTCCCAGGCAGCCCAGTTTTGCTTACCTGGGGATAACCCTGCCCTGGCATCACAAACATGCACGTGTCCCCTACATACCCCCAGCCACCAATCCAGCCTCCCTGGGTGCCTGTTCCTCCAGCCAGCATGTCACCAGGGGTGGTACATGAGGGCTCAAGCCACATAAGGCAGCACCTGCTCTTCACTGTGGTACCAGGGTGCTGGGAATGCTCAGATCCCAAAGCCTGCCAACCAAGGTGAGTGGGGCATAGTCACAGCCCCAAAATGTGCAAAGCAGTGCCATGGGGCACCCAAAGCTGGAAAGAAGGAAGGCAGAGCCCTGAGCTGGTGGCAGGCTGAGGAGCAGAGTGCCCAGTCACACTCTGCATGCCCACAGTATCCCCATCCCCTGCAGTGCTGTGCCTGGGTACCACTGATGAACATGCTACAAGGAACGGTGCAGGGTGCAGCACCCTCCCCCAGCAATGCAACACCCTCTACCCCACACTGCAGCCCTGCTCACTTCTCCCATCTGCTCATCCCTGCACTACTGATGCCAGCTGACTCCCTCTCTGAGCTGGAGGGAGATGTCACAGTTTGTGGCCATCATTAGGCAAAAACCACCAGCATCCTGGCCAGGGCTACACTGGCGATTGTCACAGGGTAAAGCACCCAAACTCTCTGGGGCTTGTCCCCTGGGACAGTAGCACAGCAGTCCTACCCATCCTCAGATGAAAAAAATGCAGGAATCCACCAAGTGTCACCAGGGACCCACCCTTGGCTTCCTAAGGAACAGTGCTCAGCTACCCTAGCAGCCCTGGTACCCCAAATCCCAGTAACCCCCATCTATATGATGCCCTCCCACCATCTGCCAGGGGCATTTCACCTCGGGTCTGGGTCCTAGCCCTGCACAGTCCCAGCCTCAAGCTCCCAGTCTCCCTCAGGGCCCTCTCCCGCCTCCGCCTAATCCCTGAGTGTGGCCCTCCCCAGAGGGCACTGCCCCCCAGCACTCCCCACCTTTGGGCAGAGTCAAGCCCCAGCCCCCAGGCCCATGAAGAGAGGCATCCATCTCTGGGACAGAATCCTTTTATTACTCAGATGAGGTGCAGTGTTCAACCTGTGCCTGCCCCAAAGGCCAGGTCCCAAATCCTGCACCCCATATCCCCGGGCAAGCGGCAGAACTGTGAGGAGGGGCTGGCAGGAGGGCAAGAGGGGCACCTGGCAGAAGCGAGGGGCACAGGCACTGGGCATGGAGGGGTGTGCAGGTGCAAGGGGGGAGCCGAGGTGACATACAACAGGCCATGTGGCCATCCGTACAAAAATAGAAGCCATTTACTAGGAGGAAGGGGCAGCCCGGCTGCCCTCTGTACACAGCTCTTGGGGGGTGGGTGGTCAGGATATGCACCCCACAGCCTCCTCCACCACACACCCTTGGGCTCCCCATGGCCTCGGGAATAAATATGGGGGACCCAGAGCCCGGAAGAGCTGTTGTGGAGCAAGGGGTCTGTGGCAAGCCTCCAGAAGCACTCCAGGGCCTCAGGGCCCCTGTCTGCTGCCTGAGTCACAGCATCCCTCTTCAATTGGTGCAGGGGAACATCCCAGGATTCAAGATCCTCTGTCCTTCTCCAGGGGCACAGCCCCATTCCTCTGGCCAGCCCCAAGGCTCTGGGGTCACGATCCTTGCTTCGGAGCCTGGCCCCACTGCTCTGGCCAGCCCCACAGGGTGCCCCGGGGCACGGGAGACCCGGTTCTTCGCCCACGCTTCGTCCCTCTTCTTCGGGGGCGTGTCACTCCCTCTCTGCGGCGCGGTCTCCCCATCTCCATCGCCGGCCGGTGTTGCGCCCGTCCTGGCATCGGCACGGGGAAGCGGGTCAGCGTGGGGGGGCAGGCTGGCGTCTGGGGTTGTCAGGCCGCTGGCCACGGGCTAGGGCAGTAGGACAGGCAGAGTGCGGTGGGGGCCGAGCCCGGGGACGAGAGACGCGAGGCAGCACCAGTGTAACGGCCCCGGCACCGCCGAGGCACGCGGGTGCGTGGGCACGTCTGCGGGCACGGTGCGCAGCCACAGCCCTCTCCCCGGGTGTGAGCGGGGAGCGCCGCGCGCGTGGGCACGGCGGGTGCTCCGGCAGGGCGGCCATGTGCCGGCACGGCGAGGGGCCGGGGCGTGCGTGCGGCCGCCGAGGCTGCCTCTCTGTCCACGCAAGCCCACGCGCAGGCATAGCGCATCCCGGCCTGGCGCCACACGGGCAGCGGCGCTCGCCCCTCTCCCGGAGGGTGCGCCTGCGTGGCCGGTGCCGTGCGTGGGCCGCTGCTGCCCTCTGCCGCCCGCAGCCAGCGCAGCCGCTCCGGCGCGGCCCGGAGCTGCGGCATCCCCGGCACGGCAGCTCCCCCCCGGCTGGGGCAGATTGCAACCCACGCAGTCCCTTCCTGGCCGCGGGCAGGGTCTGGGTGCAGCCATCGCCCTGTCACTGCACAGCACCCCTCCCTCACTCCAGTCCAGCTGCACCCCCCCAGCTCTGCTCCCCTCTGCAGAAGACACTGCACGTCAGTGAGCTGATCCCCAGGGCACCTTGGCCCGTCCCTGTCTGCTTGTCCCTGACCCCGTCTTTCCTTCGGGTGAAGAAGAACAGCCAGCGGTGGAGGAAGGCAGGGTTGGATGGGGCTGAGCACGGGCAGCTGGGCACTAAGGGGATGCAAGGGCAGAAGAGACAGATGCGATGGGCAGACTTGGGGGGGACAGGCTGCGGGAGAAGGGGATGTGAGATGGGAAAAGGAGGGGGGTAGAGAGAGTGGATTGGGCTGTAGGTCTGTGGGAGCTAGCTGGGGAATTTGCCCCATGGCACTGCTGGCCACAGGTGTGTGACTCACTCCACACCCAACTGTCTGCCCGAGATAGGGAAATCAGGCTGTGAGAGCCAGTAACCCCCAGGAGCACCCCACCCAGACAGCCAGGGTCCCTGGGCATGCTGCAACCAGGTAACAGGCCCCCAGCCCTGCTCACTGCATCCCCAAGCCATACCTGACTTGACAGAGCAGTGGATGTGCGCCTTGGACTCATAGTAGACCCAGTCAAAGCCAGCCTCCACGGCCAGGCGAGCCAGCATGCCATATTTGTTCCGGTCCCGGTCTGAGGTTGTAATGTCCACAGCTCGGCCTTCATAATGCAGTGACTCTTCTGAGTGGTGCCCGTCCTCATCCCAGCCCTCTGTCACCCGCAGTTTCACCCCTGGCCACTGATTCATGACAGAGATGGCCAGGGAGTTCAAGCGGTCCTTGCAGCGCTGCAGGGCAGAAGGGCAGAGTCAGTAAAAGCTTTTTGGAGGGGGCAGTTAGCTGCCTAGTTGGCAGGTTTTCACAAAGCCTCTCTGGGTTCTCAGACCCTTTGGGGGCTGGTCCAGCAGAGGAAGATCTGAGAGCATGAGATGTCTTGTCCATCGCATTCCCTCCAGACTCCCTCAGTGCCTGATACACCACAGTATCTCCCAAGGGTGTGCACCCCAACAGGCTACATATCTCTTTTTCCATCTCCCCCCTATTCCTGGCTCACTGGAGAGCCTGTTGGGCAGCACAGCCTGGGCTGGGGTGAAACACCCTCTCTGCTCGCTGGACACCTGCCCTGTGCTAGCACTGGCCCACAGGCTCCCAGCTGACAGAAGAAGGATGTGAGAGCTGAGATCCTGCTGTCTTCTGGCTAGGAGGAACCTCCAGGGTTCCCCAGCAGTGTCCCCTGTCACAAATGAAACAACCCACCCAGTCCTCAGCACAGCTCTGATTGGTATCACTCCTCAAGTCCCAAAGCACAAGGACACAACTTCATCCAGCCTCTGTCCATGTGAGAAACGCCAACCCTGCCCAAGATGCTCTGTTGTGCTCCTCACAACAAGGGATGAAAAGCCAGAGCTGAGGAACAGTAGCAGACCCCAAAAGCCCAAGACCTGGCGGCCACAGAAGTCACACAAACAAGGCAACTGCCCTGTCCCATTCCTCCTACCATGGTCTTCTCCAGCAAGCAGAAGGATGCCAGATGCAAATGCCTGTGCTACAGCCCTCCCAGCCTCTACCTTTGCTGCCCACTTTCCCCAGCCATAGCTGCATCTCAGGGGCCTAAGCCTCTGTGCACTTGGCTTGCAAAAGTACAAACTGTGCTTCTGATCCCCCTCCCTTGTCCAAAAGGGATAGAGGAGAGCTAGAAAATGTGTAAGAAAAGCAATATGGGAGCAAAGCCAGGTTAATGGACTAGGGCTGTGCAGATTGGAAAAGAGATGCTGTGGGGTCCTGGAGAGCACTATAAAAGCAGGGTAAGGGACAGCACTTTCATGGTCATGCATGAGGCCAGTCCTGTGAAGTATGGAAATGACTGGGCATCAGCCTAAAAAGCAGTCACTGCAAGGGACATTTTCACCTGATGCCCAGCTCAGTGCTGGAACTCTGTACCTCGTAATGTCATGGGTTGTGAGACAGTCTCGGTGAGCATAAGCCAGGGCTATAAAACCCAATGTTGGCTAGAGCCCTGGGCTCAGAAATGCCCCAGCACTGCTTCCACAAGAGCTGACCCCTGCAAAACAAGGTGCCCCCCTCACACTATCCCCAAGCACTTGCTCCTGTCCTGGAGAAGTGGGCACTGCTGCTTTCAGGGAAACGTGTTTACACTTGGCAGGGTCTGGGCCCCGGGAAGGGCAGTGCCAGGCAGGCCTTTGCCCTGCCTGGGGTGGGGGAGCACCTCTGCCCTCGTCCCACACTCCCTGGGTGTGGGGAGATAAGCCAGGAAGGTGTTGGACAAACAGTTGCCAGGTGAGAGGAGGAGGAGGAGGAGGGAGGGAGGGGAGCGACTTTTGTCCCCATCCAACACCACCGTGGTGCCACTTGGCACATGGCACAAGCAGTCCCCAAAGTCCCGGGCCCCACAGAGACCCTGCAGAGGAGGGCAGTAAGGGGCTTCAGGGCTGGAAGTAGGCAAGGAGTCCCTGATGTCCTTCTGCATCCCCCAGCCATCACTCCAGGCATCTCCTTGGCATCACCCTGCACAGGGCACCCCTCCTGCCCTCACTGCCAGCCCTTCTGCTCTCCAGGGCCACCCTGTCCACACACAAACATCAAGACCCTCCAAGCCCTGCACCCCACGCAGGGACACCGCCTGCCACCAGCCCCTGGGGCAGGGCCACCCTTTCCTAGCGGGATCCACCTAGGCTGCCTTGTTCCATGCATGTCCCTCTCCCAGCGCATCCCCAGACCAAGGAGTCCCACCTTCCCGTCCCTCCTTGGACAGGCGCAGCTGCCTGCCCGACTGGGATCACAGCGGCAGGCAGGACCCCGGAGCACCCTGCCCCCGGGGTGCCGAGATGGGTGGCTCTGCCTGTGCCTTTTGTGGCCAGCAGGTGTCAGAGCACAGGCAGGGAGCAGGCAGGCACCGGCAGGGAGCAGGAAACGACGGGCGAGGAGCAGGTACTGACGGGCGGGGAGCGGGGAGCGATGGGCAGGGAGGGTCGGGGAGGGAGCGGGTACTAACTGGTGGGGAGCAGGCACGGGCAGCATCGGGCAAGGAGCTGGCATGGACGGGCAGCGAATAGGCCACTACAAGGGAGCAGGCAGTGACGAGCAATGATAGGCAGGGAAAGGCAGTGATAGGCAAGCAGGTGGGGATGGGCAGGGAGCAGGCACAGGAGGCAGGGAAAAGACCATAATGGGTAGGGATGGGCACGGATGGGTAAGAAGCAGGCAGCAATGGGCAGGGAGTAGGCACGGGCAGCAGGAAGCAGGCACAGATGGGCAGGGAACAAGTAGGAAGGGGCACTGAGAGCCCATGTTCTCCACACACACAGGCTACAGCATCTTTGGGGAGCAGGGTGACCATACCTGCCTGTGTGGCATGGTCCTCCTCCTGCCTTGGGTTGAAGATAAGGTCTCACAGGGTGGCAGCAAAGATGTGGAAATGCCACTGTGAGCCCTGGGATCTGCAGGGCCCAGGTTGGAGTGGAATGTCCAAGCTCAGCCATGTGGCACTGAGCCCTGTTCATGGATGACCAGCACCAGCACTATTTTGGTGCCCAGACAGGAGGTATATAGCAGAGTTTAGGGGGAAAGTGAGCAGTGACAGTGTGTGAGGGGGGATACAGTTTGTCACTGTAGTGGCACAGGTGACTGGGCACCCCCAGGCCACATGCAGGATGGTGCATCACGCTGAGCTGGGTGGGTCTGTGCTGTCCCACACACAGCACAGTGGAGACCCTGGGGATGTTGGGCTGGGCTGAGAAGAGATGTTCTCCCCACTGGCCAACAATGCCAACTCCCTTCTAATGTCCAGCCTGGGGATGGGACCATGTCCTGTGGGGGAAGCCAAACCCCATTAGGGAAGGCAGCAGGTCTCAAAGGAAGGGCACAGCCCCAAGACAGGGAGTACAGCCAACAGAGAACCCAGGTCCACCTCAGGGCAGGTATGCAGGATGCTCAGGTGTGACCACAGTCTCAGCAGAGGGGTTGTGGATGGAGTGTTCTTGGCCACAGCTTACCCCCATGTCCAGAGCCTGGCTGGGAGAAGAAGGTTCCCACTAGCATCTGCCCCTCCAGCTGAAGTTTCTTGCAGAGGATTATCCCAAGGTCTCCATGAAAAATTCCTCACCACTTCTAGGATGGTCTCCATGTCAGTTGGGCCAACAGTGGCTGTAAGGGGTGGTGGCTCAGGTAGGGAGAGGCTTGGGGTTAGGACTCCATGGGGGCAGGGGGCTGGGGGCCTGGGACATTCCTGGGCCAGGCTGTTGGAGAGAGGTGAGACGGGCTCTGCCTCCAGCCTTATCTCAGCACCTCCGAGTGGGACCAGTGAGAGCAAACATACTGGAATTCTTGAGGAAGATGAAACGATAAAGGAAAGGCGGGCAGAGAGCAGCACTACCCACCCCCCCCAAGCAGGCAGCATCTTCCGGCTGCCTGGGACACCCAGACCCTTGGACTTGGGGAAAAAAAACAGGTTTGAAGTGAGTCAACAGCAGTAAAAGCCAGTGAGCTGGGGGAAGGGACAAGAAGTTGGGTCAGTGGCCTTTCCCAACCTATAGCAGGCAGACTATGGTGCTAGAGCCAGAGCTCCAACATCTGGGGGCATCTCCCACAGCCAGGGGCCACAGGACAAACCCAGAGGGCTGCGGGATGGCAGCAAGCTACCAGAAGCCATGCCACCTCTATAGGAATGGGGACAATTCCCTGCAGAGCTGCTCAAGGCACCATGGTACCCATTTGTGCATGGATGTGTTGTGGCCAGGGATCCTGCTGTGCTAAGAGCCCTCACTTGGGCACCCCAAGAAGACAGAGAGCTTCCAGGTACCCTATCAACGAGGCAGCAGGACAGAGGGAAGTATGGAGCTGGCAGGTGGAACATGGGGCCCTCCTTCTCCCAGGGGTGCTGACGGGCACTGGGTGGGTTAGAGCAGGTGGTGGGTGCATTCTCAAGAGAAAATGCATCCAGAAGCACTCTTCTGCCTCCAGCTCAACCAGTATGATGTCATCCACTTTCCCAATGCATGGACCAGTGAAGCTCACTGCTTCCTCAAGTATCTCTGAAGCTATTCCCCAGGAGATGCAGGCTCCAGCCCAGCCCCAGGGCTCCAGCCACCAGCAGCGATGACTTGTGCAACTCCCCAAGATTGGTGCTGTCCCACAGGGAGTCTCAGTCCCTCTGCTGTAGTACCCAGCCTGGGAACCACTCTGGACTATGGGCCCTGCCCTCGGGGACCTGCCCCCAGGACAGGCAGGGCTGCAGAGCTGTCAAGCCAGGACACAAGCAGCTTCTCCTCCCGCTATTACCAATACCTCAGTCAGAAACCATGGCCAGAGCCCTGCTCAGTGCCTACCACCACAGCCACCCACGCTCACCCACCTGCCAACTCCAGACTGGGGTGTGCAGCAGTCAGCGGGGCAGCCGTGGCTCCCTCCCGCCTCCCCCAGGAGCTCGCTCGGGCTGTAACCCAGTGCTGAGGCTGGTGGCCAGGTTTCTTAGCAAGGCCGTGCGGCTCCTTATCTGCATTCCTGAAACCCTCAGGCATTCTCCTGGCAATATTAAAACACAGAGTAACCTTCGTCCAGCATCACCCCCCGCTCTGCTGCTCTGTCCCCCTCACCCCGCCTTCCCACTGGCCCAGGGCACTTGTAAGCTGACTGCAACAGGACGTTTGTAATAACAGGTTGTCCCCATCCCTTAGTACAGCAAGCTGAGGGCAGTCCCATCAGGCACCCTTCACCATCCCACCTGAGACACACAGGAAGAAGAGGTACTGAGGCACAGCACAGGATTTTGGCAGCAGAGTGGGGACAAGGCCAGCAAGGGAGCTCCTAGAGCCCAGCTTGAAGCTCTGCTTACTCCCCTCCCTGCCAGCACACCAGGCTTTGCTCTGTCGCTCGGCTCCAACGAGCAGGCTGTGTGCTCTGCCAGCCGGCAGGCAGAGCAGGGGGCAGGGGCAACATGGGTGCAGCAGTACTGACCCATCAGGGAACAGCGCGGCACAACACTGCCGGCTCGGAGGTGGTTTGGCAGGATGCTGCCAGATCGGGGGCAGTGTGACATGGCTCTGGGGACGCCAGGGCAGGCTGCTACCAGCTTGGAGGGCAGAGTGCTACCAGCTCAGGGGACAGTGGGACATGGGTTGGGGGACAGCAGGGTAGGAATGCTGCCAGCTCGTGAGGCACAAGAGCACACCTCGGGGTGCAGCATGCATGGGTGCCACAGGCTCCGAGGGTCAGAGGGGCAGGGTGCTGCCCTCTCGGGGGGACAGGGCGCTGCCGGCTCCGGGAGCAGGGTGCTGCCGTACCGACGCGCGGCATTTTCCCAGGCCCGGGTCCGACGTTCCTAGCTGAAAGGGCAGAGCTTTGCAGCGTCCGGAGAAGAGAGATGCCCGCGCTGCACAGTCGGCAGCCCGGGCCGGGCACCGCGATGCCCGGGGCAAGACGGGGAAGCCGCAGAGCCGGGTCCCCCGCTGCGGCCAGGAGAGCGGTGCGCAGGGCGCTCCGGGGCAGCGCCGGTGCCCTCAGGTGCCCGGCGCAGAGGCAGAAGCGGACGGGCGGCGGCGGGGCCGTACCTGGGTCATCAGCCGGTCGGCGCCGGTGTTCTCCTCGTCCTTGAAGATGATGTCGGGGTTGTAGTTGGGCGTGAGCTCCTTGAAGCGCTCCGAGTTACGCGCGATCTTGCCCTCGTAGCGGCCGCTGGCCCCCAGCGTCTTCTCGGGGACGTTGGGGCTGAACTGCTTGTAGGCGAGCGGGATGAGCTTGCGGGGCGGGCGACGGCGGC
>WTSP01019770.1:0-10286 GCA_025331215.1 Actenoides lindsayi
GGGGGGACGTGAGGCAGTCCCTCCGTGCCACCGTCCTGGCACCACGCCCCGTCCCTGCCTATGGGAGGAGGCACAAAGTGGCCTTTCAGACACCCCAGAGCACTGGGGGGGGGGGGCACCCCAATACCCCTATCCCCACTGTGCTTGGGCTGGCAGCCAGCGGGGCAGTACTGATGAGGTCCACCCAAAGGATCTGGGGACTGCACCCAGGGCTGGGTGCCCCTGGCAGGGGATGCTGCAGCGGAAGGCAGCCGGGTGTAGCCCCCCCCCACACCCTTGAGGGTGGCACATCCGGCACCTCCACACCTCACCTGGCACCTCTGCCACTTGATAAGCGGCTCAAAGTCCAGCTGTGCCAGCTCCCGTCACCAGGCAGGGTAGGTGGGGTCACTATGGGGAGGGGACCTGCACCCTACCTGCCCTGGCCACCCATGGCACCACCAGCATCCTGCTGGCAGCACTGCCACTGGCACCGGGCACCCTGCCAGCACTGTGGTGGGGTGTTGCCCCATGGTCCCAGTGGCTGGAGCAGCACAGGAGGGTAGCGGCACATCACAAGCTGGGAGTCCAGCAGAAGGAGGATGGTGGTGAAGGCTGAAGGCTCCAGGTTGACTCTGCTGTGCAGGGTCCAGGGGGTCTGCCCACGGAGGAACCTGGGGATGAGGGACCAGGGGACCCAACCCAGGGTGGCCTGGCACTCTCGCCCCAAACCAGTGTGGGATCCTCACCCCAGGCAGGGTCCAGGCATGGCCACTGGTGGGCTGGGGATGGGCACTGCCATGAGGGTCCGGTGGTGGCTCAGGGGGGGGGGACAGGTGGTGGCTTAGAGGTCATTGCCACCCTCGCCCTTGCCAGGAAGCCCATTGAGGGGGTTCAGTGCCGGCCGGTTGCTCTCGTTCAGCCGCTGCACACGGTAACTCTCGTAATGGACGTTGTGGGTGATGTCCTTCAGGTCCTGCAGGTGGGACCTGCCAGGGGCAGAAGCGCATCAAGTCACTGTTCCCCCCTGCCCCACTGTGCCCCCTGCAGTGTGCCAGCACCCCCCACACCATTCCCCGCTCACCGGATCAGCAGGTCCCGCAGGAGGGGGAACTCGCAGTGCGCTGGGTTCTCCACTGCAAAGTAAGGTCGAGTGGGCAGCAGGGTTGGCACAGTGGGAGCAGGAGGACATGGGGGTGCCCGGAGAGCACATCTCAACAAGCTCCAGGTACCACCAGAGCACCAGCACAGCTCCACGCCACAATCCGCACCTTCCAGCACCCGTCCAGGCAGGGATGCACCCATGGGTGCTGCTCCCCACACCCCTGGCAGACCACTGGTAGTGGGGAGGGTGAGGGGTTCAAGGGATTCTGCTCACCTTCAATGATGCCCCACTTGGTCTTGCGGCCCAGCACCCGCTTCCCGTTCACCTGGTGCTCCTGGTCTGCCCCGACCACAGCAAAGGGGATCTTCTCCTGTGGGTGCAGACGAGCATGCTCACCCTGGGGTGCTGCCAGGCCCCTCCGCAGGGGTGCCTTTCCCCCATTGTGGTTCCCCAGGGCTGGCATCCCCAGTCTCAGCATCCTGGCACTCACCCGAATCCTGTCATTCAACACCCTGTCATCCGGGTCCTGGTCGAAGTCCTCCTGCGGGTACACGCTGATGGCGTGGGTTTTCAGGTCCTCCTGGATCTGTGGGATATGGGGCTTGAGCCAGTGTTATGGGGGACACGAGGCACCTCAGGACTCCCTTGGGGACCTGCCCTCACCCGTTGCTTGAACTCTGCCCGTTCCTCCAGGGTGAGCGTGTCGGCTTTGGCGATCACTGGCACCACGTTGACGATCTTACTGAGACGCCGCATGAACTCCAGGTCCAGTGGGCGCAGCCTGCCGGGGACCACCATCACCCCAAGGTGACTCCACCACCACGCCAGGGTGACCCACACCACCATCACCTCAGGGTGACTCACACCACCAGCACCTCTGGGTGACCTGCACCATCATCACCATGGGGTAACCTCACCACCATGCAGGGAGCACCTGTGGGTGCTGTGAGTGGGAGCTCACCAGTGACCAGTTGGGGGGACAAAGTAGACGCATCCATGCACCCGGGTGTCTGGGATCTTCCTCTTGCGAGTGATGAGGATCTCCTCACGTAGGTACCTCTCATACTGCTCGTTGATGTATTTGATGATGGGGTCCCAGCTGAGGATGAGGAGTTGGAGGACAGCATCTGAGCTCAACCCTCACCCCAAACTGCCACCCACCCAGCTGGGGTGCTGCACCCTGTTGTATCCTACCAGTTTTCGTTGTTGATTTGGTCTCCAAAGCCTGGCGTGTCTGTCACTGTCAGCTTCATCTTTACACCCTTCTCCTCAATGACTATGGGGCAGAGATGTGGATCAGTGGGGATCAAGCACTGAGGAGAAGCAAGGGACTTGGGGGGGTGTGTGTGTGTGTACGTCAGCCTCAGACCATTCCCATTCCCCTGCTTCTCCACAGGGTTGGTGGGACATGACCCCATGGTGATGACCTTACCATGGGTGATGGAATGCAGCTGCACCGTCTTGGGGATACGTTCCTCCTGGCCAGGCTGCGAGGCTTTGCGGCTCACCTTGGACTTGAAGAGGGTGTTCACCATTGTCGACTTCCCCAGCCCGCTTTGCCCTGTGGGTACACCGGCAGCTCCAGTTTGTCCTCCCAAGGGTGATAAAACTTTGGGAGCCATTTGGGAGCATCCCGGAGGTTGGGATAATTCCAGTTTCCCTTCTACAATGAATTTATTACCCAGGATGGTAACAGCTCAGTATCCATTTGGGAGCATGCCAGAGGTTGGAATAGCTCCGGTTTAACCCCCCAGTAGAGTTATTCCCCAAGGCAATAACCCCTCGGCACCCATTTGGAAGCATCCCAGCGGTCAGGATGAGCTCACCCGTCAGCATCGCTATGTTATGGGGTACAGGAAGTCACTCAATTTATTCCTGCTTAAAATCCCTTAAAAGCATTATTTCTCCTGGCATGGCCGCACCAGGGCCAGTATTGCTACCCCAGCAAACCCTCGTGCCCAGCACTCACCCACAACCATGATGTTGAACTCGAAGCCTGTCTTCATGGTTTTGATTTTCATTTGGTCAAGTACGGCTTCGATTCCCACGTAACCAAAGAGCTGGCAACCTGCCGGGCCAGACACTGCAGAGAGGGGCATCTCCTCCTCCGGCACGGCCGGTGGCTCCATGCTGTGCTCCTCGGACTCCAGGCTCCCTGCACAGGGTGAGCAAAGGTGGGTGAGCCCAAACCTCCCTGGTGCCCACCCCTCTGCCGGCTCCGTTGCCCCAGCAGCAGCCACCCCGGCAGTTACGCAGCCCCAGCACATTCCTGGCAGCTGGTGAGGCTTGGCATGGCAACGGGGCACACCATCCCCACAGCACCTCACTGATGGAGGAGGATGAGGAGGTGCCATAGCGGTGGCCATGCCACCACATGGCCCTGCCCGTCTCCTGTGATGCCACTGGTTGCTCTGTAAAGTAGTTGCACCGGACACTGTGGCCACCGCCAGCACCCTTCTCCCAAGTGCCACCCACACCAAGGCCACCTCCTGCAGCACCCAGGGGGCTCTGGGCCTGGGGCAGGATGTGCCACCCCACATTGTAACCAGGCACTGGCCCCTGCCAGGGTGAGGGGCACCCACCTGCAGCCTGGGTGGTGTTGGGGAGGGGCAGCACAGGCACTGGCACAAACCCCATCCCCAGGGATGTGCAAGGTCTGCCCAGGTGACCGTGCCCAGAGTGTGCCCCAGCCTAGGGGCCACCAGAGTCCCGTGCCCACCCCAGCCCTTTGTGCAGCAGCTCAGGGGGCCCCCTAAGCCCTTTCTTCCCCCTCCTCCTCCTGCTGCCCAGCACCGCCATTGTTCAGGTCCTACCTCAGCGTTGCGGTGCACTCGCTCAGCACCCTGCTACGGTCGGGGGGAGGGGTCCCCCAGACCCCATCAACATCCCCATCGCCATCCGCGATGCAGCCTGGCTGCCTCTCCTCCGCCAGCCCCCGGCTGGCACTAAACCCAGCTCCAGCGAGGCTGCCGCTCCCACGCATGACCAGCATGGCAATAGCCCTCCCCCCTTGCAGCCCCCTCCCTGCCACAGCCCAGCCCCTGCACGGAGTTTTCCCGTTGCCCAGTGGGATGGGAAAGGTGCCCACCCAGCACACAGCATTGTGCTGCCTCCAGACAGCCTGGCACGGACACTGACCCCAGCACAGGCATGCCCCTCCCCCCATGGCAGCAATCACCCCCATGTGTGGCTGTGGTGGCACCGAGGGGAAGCAGGAGTGCTCATCTGTGGACACCATCCGCACTGACACCCACCAGCTCCCTGGCACTGGAGACCACCCAGCCCCCTGGGCAGGACCCGTGTCCAGCCATGGGATGGGCACAGTGGCATGAGGCGAGGGGTAGTGGTCCTGCCCCACTGCCGCAGTGCCCCACGGCGTGTGCGTCCCCCCCACGCCACAGCCTCCCCACCTGCCACATATGTGCCAGCCAGTTCTCGGCGTTGGCGAGGCTCAAGCGGCAGCTTGCGGATGGCCAGGGCTGCAGAGCCGCCCTGCTGAGGCCGCGGCCACGTGCCATGCATCCTGGGGACGAGGGACATGTGGGCAGGGTCTGGCCCAAACCCCAGCCACACAGCCTAGGGTACTAGATGACGGAGCTGAACATGCCCGTTGCCACGGCAACAGCATCCAGGGGGGTTGCGAACACCCAGCACCCTGTGCCAGCTGGTGGGTACAAACCCACAGCCCTGCTGGCATGATGGTTGGGAGGGTGGCAGAGTTGGGGACGGCAGTGCTGCATGTCCCTGCTCCTCCTGTGAGTCGGGGTGTTCCAGGGAAGTGGTGAAACAGGCAGGGACTTCCTGCTGACAGCAGTGACACCCGGCTGAGGGGGGGAGGGGGGAGGTCAAGGGTAGGCAGGGTGCCCACTCCTGCGGGAACCATGCACCCACCCAGCACTGCCTGCCCTGCTGGGGTGCTCCTCAGGCAGGCAGGGAGGTCAGTATTCACCTGGGCACATCACTGCTCCTGGAGGACACCAACCCCCCTGCACCCCTACCCTGCTCCCTGCCAGTCCCCAGCACTTGCTGGGATGGATCCAGACCCAAGTGAGGAAGCTGCTGCCCAGAGCCACCCAGGGTTGCCAGACACTGCAGGCAGGGTGCAGGCAGGGTGTGGTGCTTGCACCCCTTCCACTCCCCCCCAGCTCCTTAGGGTGCTCCCTGGGGCGCAGTACCCGCACGGGGCTCGGCCGCTGCCCGGTGCTGTGCCAGTGGCAGCATCAAGCAGACACAAACAGCCAGGGGGGTGGCGGGTGGAGCCGTGGGGTGCATGCGAGCTCTGGGTGCTGCACCCACAGCCACAGGGCCAGAGTCCCCCTGCCACGTCCCTGCCCTTGCTGCTGAAAAGACCCGTTGGCGATGGCCGGTGGCTGGGTGGCCACGTGGAAGCTCTTTGGCATCGCCAGGTACCTCCCAGGCTAATGGCTCCTGCAGCCAGACCTGTTCCAGGACTCATTAAGGATGCTCTTATTTTCCAGGCTGGGACTAGTAATCCTGGGTCCACAGTCTCCTCCATGGATTTAATTACTGGTGCAGGACTAATTGGCCAGTTCCCTGGGGAAGCCTGTAATAAGGCTCCAGGAGTGGAGGGTGCTGGAAGAGGATGAGCTGGGAAAGGAGCAACCAGACCTAGGCACTTGCTGCTGGGTTGAACTGGGCATCAGATGTGGAAAGCGTGGCTCTGGATCGGGTGGGCATGAGGGAGCTGGGCCCTCTGGCAGAAGGATGGAGGATTTGTGGGGGATTCAGAGGGAGCACACATGGCGTCAGCAAGGAGCTCACCGCAGTTCTACCTGCCTGGCTGAGCACGACCCAGAAATGTCGGCACCTCTCCCAGTGCCAAACATGACCCAAGGGGACAGCAGTGACAATCCCCATCTGTGGCCAGACACCGAGCCATCCTGCCTGGCTGGCCATGGCGTGGGAAGGAGCCATAGCACGGAGCTGGGCGCCACTGGGTGCCTGTGCCGAGCAGAAGCAGAAGTGAGCTGGCGGCCGAGAGCCTGGGCCTGCCCGCAAAAGGGGACTGAGGGGACCGAGGAGCTCACCCTGCCCCAGATGCAGCACCCTCCCTCCCATCATGCCACCCTGCCCGCTGCCGCCCCGGCCATCCCTACCTGGGTGAGCCGGCCTGAGCCGGGGCTGCTGCTGCCGAGAGCTGGTCACCGGGGCCAAATGGCTCCTGGGGTGCTAGGGCGGGGAGGATAGCTGCAGCCCACGGCTCCTCCTCCGCTCCTCCTCCTCCTCCTTGCCCGGGGCCCTGTGTGGGCGACCCAGGCGTGGAAGTGAAACGCGGCGTGGAAGTGAAATGCAGCGACCACCAGCTTGCTTGGCACTTCCTCCCACAGGGCACGAGGCCAAGTGTGCCACTGCATCCCACGGCCACTCACAGGTGCCAGTGCCTGGGGGCCGTGGTGGCCTCCCAGGAGAGGAAACAGCATGTCCCCACCTCTTCCTGGCAGAGAAACCGCTGTGCCCGAGCAGTGTCTGCCAGTCCCGTGCCATCTGCAGAGCAGCCGGTGCCCACACGCTCACGCATTGCTCTGCAGCCCGGGCACGCCACATTTGGCCACCCCACCGTCACCTCAGCTCAGTCCTGTGCATTGTCCCACCATGTCCCCAACACCCTGGCTCTGCCTTCAGCACCGTGCCTGTGTCCCCATCATCCTGGCTCAGCCCCAAGCACTGTCCCCATGTCCAAATCATCCCAGTTCAGCTCCAAGCACTGTCCCCCCCGTGTCCCCATCATCCCAGTTTAGTCCCAAGCACCATCCTCATGTCCCCGTCACCCCAGATGATCCTCAAGCACCATTCCCCGGTGTCCTCATCACCCCAGTTCATCCCTTCCACCCCGGCCAGGTGCCGTGGGGTCAGTGGGGCAGCCGGGCTGGCTGGGCAGCGCGACCACGGGCATTGCTGGGGGATGATTCACCCCAGATGTATGGATGCCTTTGCTGGCGTCAGTACTTAGAGCTCGGCGACGGCGGCTCTCCTGACACCGCAGCGAGACGGGCAATGAGCCCCAAGCACCAAAACAGGGAGCACTGGCGGCAGCGGCTGTCTCCCGGCCACTCTGGTGCCCTCCAGCCTTTGTGGCAGCAGCCACCCGGACTGGGGACACTGGGGTTCCTTTGCCTTGTGCTTGGTGACAGGCATGGGCTCGGCGGTGCCCACACCGGCAGGCTGTACCAGGGAGCCCCGTGTCATCCCCTGGGCACGAGGCGCGCACCGAGCGCACCCGGGCACGCTTTGGCCCCCCGCCACCTCCTCCACCCCTGTGTGAAGGGAAGAACAGGATCCATCCCTGTGCCAAGGCAAGGAGGGGTGAGAGGGGAAGCAAGCGCTGGATGTGGGACAAGATTGCGGCGATAGCCGGCACGCGCGGGGCCCCGGCGCTTGGCGCTGCCGCCAATGGGGCACATGTGTCCCGACCTGTCTTCCCGCGCTGGGGAAAACGATTAGTGCCGGGGCGGTGCGGGAAGCTCGCCAGGCACCCCGGGAAGCTCACCAAGCACCCCAGGGCTGGGTAGGCCGGGAGTGTTGCCAGCACTGCACTCAGCTCCGTGCTCTACAGCCCCCCCAGACACGTGCCACGCACCGCACCGTGCCGGGCAGCATCCGACATGCCCCACGGACTCTCGACCCCAGCAGGGAGCTGTGAGGTGGTGGGTGTCGGTCTCTCCCCAGTATCACCACCGCCATCCATCAGCAGCAGTGGGGTGGCTGGAGGCAGCGGGGCTCACTAGAGGGGTTTGGCAATGCCACACCCAGCAAAGGGGTCCCAGTGGGGAGAGGGGACAGAAGCGAGTCCTACCGTGCTCCGGTGTCACCACAGCCCAGCCGCCGTCCACAGCCTCGCCAGGAGCCGTTGCCACCGCAGAGCGTCCCTGTGGCACCAGCAGCCCCAAGGGGTTCACCCCGGCTCCACTGGGCACTGACGGGGTCCCCAGGGCTGGCACCAGCACCAGGCCCCCGAGGAAGGCAGGCTGGGAACTCACTTGCACAGTCTGTGGCTGGGACACCAGCTTGAAGGGGGCGGCTTGGGGGGCTGGCAGCGGCAGCAGCCCCTCAGCCCTCCCTGGAGAGGGGGTGGTGGGGGCTGGGGTTGCCTCCCCCTGGCCCTGAGGCAGCGGTGGGGGTCGGTGAGCTGGGCCAGAGCTGGCACCAAGGCTGACCCTCAGCTGTGGTTGGGGCAGTGCTTGGGGGGCCACGTCCCAACCCCCTGGCCCCTCTGGGAGCATGGGCAGCCCCGGGGCTGCCTCAGTGCCATCGTATGGTGAGGAGGAGGAGGAAGGCTGGTGGGTGTGAGGATGGGTGCCCCACAGCGGGGGGTCTGGCAGGGGTGTCCCCATCCCTGTCTCCTCGGCAATGTGCAGGTCCAGTGTGGGCAGTGAGCTGTGGCTAGTGGTGGCCCCACAGAGGGGATGATGCTCCAGCTCCGCTGGGAAGACACTGCTGTGGGATGGGACTTTCTTCAGGCCGGGGCTGGAAGCTGGAGGGGTGCCAAGAGGCTGGGGGGGCCCAGTGGGGGCAGGGCTCTCTAGGCTGGAGGACGAGCTGCGGAGGCTCTCACCATCACTACCCAGCCCCGCAGCAAAGCCCTGGCGGGACTGGAAGGAGGCTACGCGGGTAATGCCGGTGCCAGCGGTGCCGTTGGCTTGGCCAGTGGAGAGGCTGGTGCTGAGCCGGCTGTGCAGCACGGGGCTGGGAGCCGGGCTGGGGCCAGTGGTGATGCCCGAGCAGGGTGGGTGGCCAGGCTGCAGCGGCCGGTGGCTCTCATCCGTGCCTGAGGGCAGTGGGGACACTGGTGGGGAGCCGGGCATCTCGCCCCCATCCTCTGTCTCAAACGACTTCTTGAGCGCTGGGGACAGAGAGAGACATGATGGCATGAGAGTGGTACCCAAAGGCACCGTGGCCAGGCACTTGTTGGGCTCTACCCCTCCCCAGCCATGCTCTGCCGTGCCACCACCCACCGGTGCCCCCCGTGCTGCTGGGTGCCAAAGGGCCCTTTGTGAGCCCATCCCGTATGGGAAACCAGCCTGGCGCCGGCCCCTGCCACATTGTTCCCCATGGTTTTATCATCATTCCCCGCAGTTTATCTGCACCCGGCCAGCCGGTGCCACAGCTCCCTGCACAGCACACTGCCCGCTTTATTCCCCCTGTAAGGGAACCGGCCCCGAGTAACCAGATCCCCCACCCGACCCTCTCCCCCTGCATCCATCCATGCTGGAAGGATTACTGCCCCCTTACAGGGCATTAACCCTGAAGCTGACTGATGGCAAGGCAGGCTGGAGCTATCACTACCCACAGCAGTAACGTTACAGTCCACGCAGGATGCTGTAGTCACGAGCCCACACAGCTTCACACCAGTGATGGCAACCACAAGCCCACGCTGTGGCCCCAGACCTGCTGGTGATGTGAATGTGCCCCTCCCCCCCCCAGATTGGACCCGCACACTGCCCTGTGGGCATCACCGTGCCTGGCTCTGGTGCAAAGCCTCTTGCTGTGCAGCTGCCCCCTCCCTCCTGCTACCAGGCAAGGTCCCCCCAGGAGCCGTGCTGCTGCCAGCTCTCCCACAGCGGCACTCTTTGGTGCCAGCAGATGGTTCCCCAGCCCCTGGGAGAGCGCAGGTGGCCCAGGCCCCCACTGGGCAGCCTTCCTCACCCCCACTGCCAAGCAGCGGGTGGATGCCCACAGCGGGGAGGCTGGGAGGGTGGCCCATGCTACACCCCTTCCTCCCCACCGCACCCGCACGTGCACCAGCCTGCCCCTGCATGGCACCCAGTGTCACGAAGCTGCCCTTGCCCTCCTCTTGCTCAGCCCCAAGGCAGCTGTCCCGGCTTAGATGTGGTGCCGTCGGCGCTGGGGGCAGCAGGGCAGTGGGTGTCCTGTCCCTGTCCCCTCCCCAGCTCGCCTCTGCGCCTGGGGCTGGGCAAGGGTCAGGGGTCGGGGCATGGGTGCTGCTAATAACAGCTCTCCCCCGGGCAGGTATTTCTCCAGCTCCTCTGCTCCACCACTCAGGCTGCCAGGGGCCACAGGGCCATGAGAATGGGGTCCCCTCCCCACATCCATCTCACTGCTTCAGCACTGCTGGGGACATGCCAAAATGCCTCTTTTCACCCCAAACCTGCCCCTGGCCCCTGACCCTTCCTCACCAAGACCGTGTCCAGAATGATGGGCGGAGGGGGGGAAGCAGAGAGAG